>UCOJ01001755.1:0-22071 GCA_900474305.1 Cecidostiba fungosa
GGATATAGGTGCAACGATAATGATGTAAATACATTTGGAAAATTTCCGTTGAGGTTAGAAAACCCAATTTCAAAGTATATAAGGGCGACCCGCGCCGTCGTCGTGTCGTATACTTTTACTCGCCAGCGCGGCGCTGTCGCGCCCCTTGATTTAAAATATTGCGAAATACTTTTTTAATAGAACATGAACACTATATGCTTTTGATGACTTGAAACGCATTAATAACCATAGGTGGTGGAAATTTGATCACACTGGGCAAATATTTGTCTCCCTCTCTATAATTATTTGTGAATACCCCTAAAAAGTATTATTAACCCCAGGAACACAGCTGGTCTCAAATAGTGTTTAACTAATTTACAGGAGTGTCCTTATACCTAGTACCAGTCTTCTTCTCAAAGAACAATTTTTATGTTTTGTGTAAGCACTGAGGCGTCATCTGTGCATAAAAAAGAGAAGTTACCTTGTCGAATACGCCATCTAACAAATTCAACATTATTACATTTAATAAAATTCGTAAATTTTATTTTCGTACAATTATTATTTGATCAAAAATCGCGTATGACAATAAATTTCAAATATCGTACTTTTCGATGTAATTTTTAGAAAAGAGTAGCAACCAAAATAAACATTCTACAATTTTTATATTTTTTCGAAATGTTTTAAATTCTGATATCTTTAAAATAAATAATTATTTTCAGATTTATTTTTTTCTAATTACTTGCATTATTTTTCGCATATTTTGGCATTGGTATTTTGACTTACGTAACAATTTTTTAATACAATAATTTACTTATTCATTTGCATCATTATTTGAAAAGGCATCATAATGCTTATAGTCATTCGAATAAAAATCTAGTAGTTGAATTCATATTTTGATATTCTTTTTTTTCGATTGATATGATAATTTTCTGAAAATTTATCCATCTGAAAATTTACCGTTCTGCTTTTTTACTCCCACCTGTCTACATGGAAGAGCACCATATATGCATTGAATATACCGAAAAATAAATCGTGACTTCCTGTAGACGATGTCCAGGTGTTAAGATGACCCTTAGATCATCCCAGACATCGTCTACATCGAAGAACACCAGATATGCATTCTAATAGGACTTTGTGGCTGATCGAATCAAATGCCTTTCGAAAGTCAAATAAAATGAGGATAGTGACAAGGCAATTTTCGATTTCGAGTCTAATGTCCTCAATTGTTTGTAAAAGGCTGATTGTGTATTAAAATATTTCCGGAATCCCGATTGGTAGCAAGTAAGCAAGTTATTTGTTTCAAGGAAATCCATGAACTAGTTTGTGACGAGATTGTCGAAAATCTTAGCGAAATGCGGGAGATTGGCTATTGGTCGTGTATCTGAGATGAGGCCGGATTTGAGACTTTGTTGAGAGGGATGATAAGTGATATTTTCCTGTAGGGAGCTATTATAAATATTAGTTATATCCTTCATGATAAAACCGAGGATTTCCGATAAATAAATCAGTGAAAGTTCGTCTCTACTACGACCTTTTGCTTTGCCAAGGCAATTAGTATCAGCTTGGAGGACTTCAAAATTCTCGAGGGGAGCGAAGTTGAAGACTGGGAGATCTCTGTTCAGAAGGATCGCCGAGATATTGCTCAATTCGTCGGGAGTGCACAGTGGATATACCGTAGCTACAGATACGTAAAAACTGTTTAGTTTATCTGCCATAAAGCGGCTAGCGGTGAGTTTCTGCGTGGCTTTACTATCCCTAATTTAGATAAAAATAACCACCTCTCTGCTTGATTAGTGATCTGATCTAATGTTTCGTATATAAAAACTTCTCACGTGCAAGCTTAATTTCTCGTTTTAATTCTTTATGAATTTGGCGATATTTAAGCTAAAGAATCAAGCTGTTCAAGCATCTGACCGTGCGGTAGAGCTTGTCGCTTGCTTTACATGCTACACGCAAATTCGCATTAAACCAGGGGGTAGCACGTTTGCGAAGCGGACGATCGATGAAAGGAACTAACTCATCAAGAGTTGCAAGGCACTTGAGCGAAAATTGGCGAATTCCCATTGATGTGCTAGGCCAGCTGCTCTACGAATGGTTTCCATTTTGTTCATGAAGTTCCTTGGATCAAAATTCCTAAAATCACGGTATCGACGAGTTTCTTTTGCTATAATATAATCATGGCCACAGATATATGGGGTGGCTGATTTTTCGAGGGCCAATAATTTGTCTTCGCTGTTTATTACAAGAAGATCGAGCCAGGAATCCGAAAAGTTCACGTGATGGAAAGCACCACTGGGAATTAAGTAGAGGGAATGTTCCACAATAAGTGTTTTCAAGTGAGCCGTAATAATTTTCTGGGTCTAGCAAATTAGAATTAAAATCTCCTGCGATAACGACATTGTTATAAAGTGGCATATACTGAAGTAGAGACAAAAAAATTAGTACATGGCCATATAGTCTACGATAGACTGTGGAAAAAAGTCGACTTTATAAATAGTATTGAATAAAGAGAGTTGAACGTATTCAGAGTAAATAATTATTCCATTCAATCTTTAGGTAACCCAAATTGAGGAAATCTAGCGGAACCTCCTCCGAGATTCGCAAGCGGAAATCGGAATGAATAGAAATTATAGTGACGAGGATATGGGGCCGAGCGACAACAGAGCAAGTTCGTTTCCGCGGGATTTGCCGCGTTATAATAGGTCAAAATAACTTTAAGGCAATAATGAAAAGTATTTCTTTCTTTATAATGAAAAATGTGAACATCAATATAGGAGTAGAAAGTGTCACAAGGGCCAAGGCTTCGCCTGCTTCTAAAGCTCGTCTTCTTGGCACTACCGCGCCACTTGATAGTATATTGTGCAACTAGGGTGAAAAATTGGCTTTTTCTAGCAAGGGTGACGATTTGAGCACGAGTGATCAGTCAAGGGCACCTCGTGTGATTGCAGTACTCGTCTTCAGCTTGTGCTAGCCCACCTTTGACTCGTATTGCAAACTTCATACTCGGTCTAAAAAAGCTCACTTTATGCCCTTGGTACACAATAAACTATTTTCTCCTGCTAAACTTTTTTCTCCCATCAGTCAGAAAACGACGACTTTAGTCCCTACTATTTTTATATCAGTTATCATATTATATCAGTTTTTTTACCTTAGTTTCAGTCAGTTTGTATCCACAAACACTCTTTTGCCATTCCCACAAGGAAATATTGTGATCGGATGATTCATCAATAACCGCTAAAAAATTCCCACCATCAGTTTTGGAGAAAGATAAACAACAGATTGATTTGCTAAATTCGCCATCACCAATTATACGTAGAGTTAACAAGCTTACTGAGTTCCATATTCGTATGTGTGCCTATTGTAAACAAAAATAATAACAATAAATTATAAATAAATAATTAATAAGAATATAATATAATATATTTAATATGAAATTATATAGTATGAGCAAGCATGAAAATGCCCACTCACTCTGGTAGAAAATAAATCAACCAAAATGAACTAATTACTAATATCTGGTCAACATATTTGGCCAATGTTTATCACAAATATTATCCAACGCTTAAGGGAGTACTACCGAAAAGTGATTGACCGTTCAGAATTGACTCAAATTTGGTGTGTTGGTAGATATTACTGTAAAATAGACTCAGTTAAAATTAGGCGAAGCTTCGGAGCTTCAGAAAAAAGTTATTAACGTTTAAATTTGCAAAAATCTCCACATGCCCCTTGAACGGTCGATTGCACAAAACTGACCGTTCAGAATTCACTTAAATTTTGCAGAACATTAGTTAAACAACTAACGAATAATTTGAGTGCTTGTAAAAAATGGTTTGGAGCCTGTGAGCGTAGTAATAAACAAATAAAAGTTCAAAAATATACACTGCTGCGCAGATGAATAGAGTATTAGTCACAAGAAAAACTGTATAATACATATTTCTCAAAGAGACATTGACAAGGCTTGAATCAAAGATTGTTTAAATATTAGCTACACCTTTCTTTGCGTACAGAGATTTTTAGTTAAAACGGAAATAACTCTGATGAGACTAGAACTAAATATCAACGCCAAAACGTTCAAGTTCTAAATTAACAAGCTAGCACTCGTCAAAGGCAAAACAAAGCCGCAAAAAAGCGGGCAAAAAGTAGTAAAAAGTAATCCACAGCTATAAAAAACAAATAAAAAAAATAACCTTTCCCGCTAAAGCGACCACTCTCATTAAACAAATAAAAATTACTTCAACGTCAGCAGCCGGTATAAACGCCAAAAAAAAAAGAAATATATAAACGCGCAAGAGGGAGTTAAGCAGCGTAGGAAAAGAAAAAAAGCTCGAGCGTCGGAGAAAAATAACAGAAAGCAAGCAGAGACGCGGGACAAAGCGGAGACACAAAATAGACGGGAAGGCTAAACGTACGTACGTAGCTAGGTACACACGTACACACACGTGATATTTTCCGCGAGAAAGTTCCATTGAGGAAAGCTGCAGCTCCCCTAATGAGGCCGACGCTCTCTCTCTCTCTCTATCTCTCTCTATGCGAGTTGTGGAATATAAAGTGGGGATCCACGCGAATCCGGAGGGCGAAAAACGATGAGGCTGAGCTGATGCTGCTATATAGCAAAAGAGACGCCCGGCGCAGAAAAGTCGGCCGAGTCTAGCGCGCGGCTAAATAGCCACGAGCTATTTTCAGCCTAGGGTCCTTCACCTTATTCTTTCACGTAAATTTCACGTATACAGCCAAGAACGCCGGGGGTCGTTCTTTCCCTCGCGTCTGTGTGTACGGGTGAGGGAAAAAAAAATTTGTAATTCTCCTGATACTTGTGTGGCCTGAGAAGGGCTTGTTCATGAAGCTGGAGGCCTGTGATTATAAATACATTATTTCTCGGGTATTACGGGCTGTTAATGGGCTCTGCGAGAGGGTCAGTTGATATCGGTGGTGGTCGGATGTAACTTGATATTATGGGATGATGTATTTTTTTTTGTTTTGTTTTTTTTGTGACTGAAAAAATTAATGGTGTTTTGGGTGGGAAAAGGAGGTGGTACGAAAAATCTCGATGCTTATTGATTACATTGAAGGACGTATTCAGAAGGTTTTCGCATCTAGTATCGAAAATTACTATTCCTTTAGTCCACAAAATATTTGGGTAGTAACATAACTTTGTGACTGGAGGAGTTTTTAGAGTATACGCAACTTTTTCCGTGAGTAGGGAATACCTTTAAGTATGTTCTATACTCTTTTCGAGTACCCTGTACTCTTTTTCATATAAGAAGACGCATAACCTCAAAATCTGGCACGTAGAATAGAAGTCCTGTATACTATTAAAAACAATAATTTTTGCTATGTACTTTTTTTGCTATAATAAACTAAATTTTTACTATGTATTTTAAAAATTTTTATCACGAATGAATAGAACTTTTTTAATTTTTCAATATAATAAAAATTACTACCAACATAGTAAAAACAGTGAGTTACTGCTACTTACAAACAAGTAGAGCCTACCCTTTTCATCTTTACGATTTTTAGGTACTATCTACCTCTGCAAGTTAAGGGATTATCCAAATATTTTTCTCAGTGGCACTTTCGCATATACACGCGCCAAAATCGTGCAATAAAATATGAAAAATTGATGATACTGTATCACATCCTTCAAATATAATTGTAATCGTTATTAGTATATAATTTTTAATAAAGCTAGACCTGCAAAATTCTTCATCATCTTCTTTTGCATTTTGTCACTCACTGAGGTCTGCGGTTTCTCGCGTGGCGGTGGTCGTGCGTTGTCGGCCTTAAATGATTCACGAGACGGCCGACTGTAGGCAAGCAAAAGCGTGACACTAGAGAAGACTCATCAGCTATTCTTCAACGAGAGTTGCCCCCAGGAAAAACGTCGCGCCGGTGAGATATGAGATTGAATTTTACATTTTCTAGTGGCTTATGAATGGACTTTATGTTTGTTTTGGCGGGAAATGCTTCGTTTATCTTTGGATTATTATCGTTAGAATTAATTACGACGATGGTATTGAATAAATAAATCATTGGGAAACAACGCTTATAATAAATGTCGGTTGCGAGATCGGTTGATTCAAGAGTAAAGAATTTAATGATCTATGAGAATGAAATTTCTTTGAAAAGCAAGGCTTTTATTAAACTAATGTTTCGAGCGATTCATCGCTCCTCTTCAGAGTTTTCTGTTGAAATGTATAATACAACATTTTAAAAACAAAAACTAATTACTAAACATAATCCTGGTAAAAATAAGCTAAATAAGCCTGGCTTAAATAAGCTAATTTCCTCACCAATTAGCTAACTTTTCTACCAGGAAAAAAATCTTTTCAAAAAGAAGTATATTTTAACAACAACAAACATTTTTTATAACTTGAACGATAAGCTCATTTAGTAGCTGCCAAGAGCACGAAAAGAACTAAAAATTGTTTAAACAAATGATATATAAGACTAGATAAAAAAAAATTTTAGTTTGATCCAAAAGAAATTTAAATACTTTTTAAATTTCTTCTCCCCATCCAAGAAATCGCAGCACAATCTAACGACTAATCTCTCGCAAAAGGAAATTCAAACCAGGTTCTTTAAAAACTGAAGCACAGTAGCGTCGTCAAGCATCCTTTGCCGGATATACCTAACCGCATAGTCCTCTTTCTTCATGTCGAGCAAAGCACCTCGTTTATGCAGAAATGCAACGCGAGGGTCGCACGTAGGCAGCGTATATCCCTTTGAAAGCCAGGGCTGCGTGTGTAAGGTCATTAGTCTCCTTTTTATTTTACGATTACCGCGTGCAGGAGTCGTGGAGAAAAGGCGAACGCGGGTGACCCGGTTATCTTGCGTTGCTCTTCCTTACAGCGCGCGATGCACTTTGATAAAACGCAGGATATGAGGAGAGAGAGAGAAAGAAATAATGCCGAGAGGAAGAAGTTACTTTGGTCGTAACATGGCTGAGGGTATTCAAGATATTTTGAGAAACGTGTGGAGAATCCTAGTCTCTTTGGCAAATGAGAAATTCAAGCTTGCAGAGAAATGACTGGCAGAGGTGTGTGAGATAAGGATTGCTTTGAGCTGAAGATGATCCTCGAGGATTGCGTGGTAGTAGGGGAATGCAGTTAATTGAAATAAGTAATTTCGGTTTGCATTATAAATTTAAGAATTATTAAAAACAGAAGAATCATTAAGGAGCTGAGACTCCAACGAGGTAACAACAAGTATATGTATCGGATCTTGCGGAGAAGTCGATCTAAGTCAAACTGCTGCCGGCATTTCCTCGAGCGAGACGCTATATACTGTTCCCGATGTATGGCGTGTGTGCGCCTATAGTCCCCCCTCGTCAATGCCGGCGCGAAAATTTATTGGATTCCCTCAACGACCCTTCCGACGATCGGGTTGGCCACTGCTACTGCTCTGATCCCGTCGTCGCGCGCATCTCTCGCAGGAGAAGCCGTCGTCGAATATATGGAGAGCCGCTGGCACGCAATGCTTTGAGCTATAGTCTATAGTTGATCATATCGTGCGGTTTTTGGTTATTATTATATTTATTCAAGGATTCTTTTGATCGAGTGAAGTTAATTAAATTTTTTCAATTATAGAAGTTTTTTATATTTTATCAAGGCAAGGTAACTTATAAAGAAAAAGATATTTATAAAAGAATGTTTAATTTTAATAAATAGATAGATCAACTGATCTACTACTTTATAACGTATAGATGGATCAGACATTTATTTCGTATCCATATGAATGACTTGTACGAAGATCATATCATATTACACATTCATTACATCAGGGATAGATACAATGTCATCGTAGCACTAAATGTACCTTACATAATTTAACATATAGTTCTACTATCGTTTTATTATGCATTATTACAATAAAATTTACCTCTAAAAATATTAAAATTTTCATTTCATCCAATTGAATCAAAGCAAAAAAGTGATAAACAAGTAAATTATATAAACCTTCTCATAGAGCCAACTTCATTTGAGGAAAGAAGAAAAATATACTCATCGTCGTAGAAATAAAATCGAATTCCCGAGACCCCCGCAAGAACCAAAAGGATACCTGCAGAGAGTCTCGCAGAGTTGAGCAGCGCAGTGCCAGCGATGCAGGAAATTAAATTCTCGTGTACGAGATGTCTCCCCCTCGCCTATACACAGCATTTCTCTCTCTGTCTCTCTTTCCGTGCCCTCGTGGTTTTGCCTTAATTATAATGCTATGCGTGATCGTTCCTCTAACGACTTGTTTGTCCTAATTTTCGGAAGAAACGTGTGCGCAGCTCAGGAGGAACGTATAATGTCGTGGAAATTTCGGAGCAGAGTGAATTATTGCTTTTGATGCAATTCAATTGCCGCCTCGGGAACTGCCACCGACGTACATACCGAGTTTGTTTCGAGGTCAAGTCTTATACTTAGAAGGACATTTGTCATTTGAAATTGAAATGCACAAAGATACGGCTCTTATATTATTCTAGAAAATATTGTATTTGAATATACGTGGAAAAATATTCGAATTGAATTATTGCCATATATTTATAGTCCTATGTTGTTCTGAAAATATTAGAAAATAAACAGAATGAGCTTAGTAGCCCCTTAATAACATGAAATTTGTATCGTCAGAATTGAAATCGTACTCTTGAGCGACAAAGTGGAGCCGGTTTAAAATTGGCGGGCTATGCGTTCTTTGACTCATCGCGTCTTGTCGAGAGGATCTCGAATTCTCAACTGGACGGTATATAGCAGACGACGCCAATGACCCTCTCTGTTTATATATCAGTCACATACCGCCTCCGAGCTTATCGAGACGATTCTTTCTTATCACAGCGTTTCGCAAAGACTCGATGTTTTGACGACGATTAGATTATTTGCTTAAAAAAACACTCGATTCGACAAAACAATTTTCGAACGAGAACTTTTTAATTAACTAAAAGACTATCGAAAAATATCGGAATTTTGATTTATATAACGCACATTTGGATAGACGCTGTTTACTTCGGTCATTCGATATGCACATTCGGATAAGATGTGAGCTTTATGTATACATGTATACGTAGTGGAACGTCGCAGACTTTCATAACCTGCCAAATCTGTATGTATACATATATAATATCAATTGGCCCCGTAAACATATGGATGAGGCTAATTCATTGTCTTACTTTCTAATACACAATAATACACCTCGCTGTGATTTTCACAGAATAACTTCTGAATCACCGATACGCTTCGACGCATAAATATTTATTGTCAGATTAGAGAATCACATAAACGCAGTCAGGCTATTTAAAAAACCAGCGGTCAACGACTTCTGCAACACAATCAGAGCGTGAGAAGTTCTCTGACCGCTGAACAAGTGCAGCAGCGATCCGTTGCAAAAAGTAAACAAACGACCTTTGTGCTTTCATAACCTCAAAGAGCTAACCTCAATTCGCTTAAAACACGCACATATCCGGCACATTGACAGACATATCAGCACACACATCAGTAGTGTCACTCAATATTCAGTCAGCATTAAAATAAAAACTCGTCAATCGCCAACCACCTCCAGAGAAAAATCAACAAACAAAAAATCCCTATAGTCTAGAGAGAGGAAGAGAGAGACAGAGAGCAACATCCCCCGCGAACGTCAAGAAACGTCAACAAACACTATACGAAGATCAGAAATCAGCATATCAGCTAATGTATATAATACTCACTCAGTAAAATGTAGAGACGCGAGGAAGAAGCCGGGTACGTAGAGGTCGTCGCTTCCTATACGCCAGCGCCGGCCGAACGCTACGAGGCTCGGCATCTTTTTCCAGTACCTCCTCTTCTTACACCTACACCAAGAAGAAGAAGCAGCAGCAGCAGCACCGAAACTCGCCGCCGCCCTCCACGTGCGCACATATCACACCATACACACACCGCACTGCACAGTTTATCGAGCACTAATGCTCTGATGCTGCTACACTCGGAGCCTGTGAGTAGTATAAGCAGTAGGTATAGCGGCGGCGGCGACGACACGGCTGCCTGCGCGCGTAAACATGCGCAGAGGGGGACGAGACCAGAGGGGAGCTCGCCGCCGGCTCTCTCTTTCTCTCTCTCGTTGATGAGTGTAGGTGTGAGAGTAGCCGGGCACAAAGGAACGAGTGTGTGCGTGATGTGCATGTGGTAGGCCGTCTGTGTGGATTAAATGGCTTGGGAGATTGGTATAGAGGGAGATGCTGGGAGAAGCTTTTTGCCGGGGATTTTCGGTGGAGGATGGATTTTTTTTTTGTGGGTGTAATAATCGGTTCGAGGAATAAATTTACGTGGATAATTGCTGGACTCGCCGAGTGTAAATGTTGTTCGATCAGCCCAATTTTTTCAGTGAAGTATTTTTAATGGAGATTTTTTCCGTTTAGATAACGGTAAGATATAATTGCAAAATTTGACTGCTGACTCTCCTGGTGAGAACGTTTGACGTAATGATTTGCTATGTAATTTGTGGATTTTATAAATAGATAATCTTTTATCACTACCTTAGGTGGATTTTGTTATCTTGATTATTTATACGATCTTTATCAAGATGAACGTAAAGTTTATAGCGTGAAATCACCGTTTCTTTGATTGCGCGATTATTGCGTGCTAATTAGTGAAGTTTATTCGTTAGAAACATCCTTTATTTTGAGCTCATCCAAGCGTAATCCTGATCCATCTATAGATAGACAGTTGTAGAGTCACAGAATCCATACTATATAATTATAGAATTACCAAACCATTATAATGATAAAAAACGCTTCTTCCGCCGAACAACACAACTTCACTGAATTCCTTCTTTAGTACTATGTTTATAAAAAATAATTGTAAATGTTTAAAATTATCAAACGTTTTTTCTTATATATTAATATATGATTCAGAATAATTACTGTATAGTATATAATTATGTAACAGTAATTATAAGAGCGTTGATTGTTGTTGATTCAGATATACAAATTTTTCGTTTAAATTATTTAAATTTACGCTTACCGCCAAAATTCTATTAAAACTATGAAGATTCATTTTTCCATGAAAAGACAATGTTGCCAGAGAAAACGTAATTAACATGCCATTCACGCTCTACTCATAATTATTCACAAGCGCATATGCGTTCGCAAGTCATAATGAATTTCGTGTGATATATACATAATAAGCTATAGTATAGTAACTCGTCCAGAGGTAATAAAAATGTGGAATGTACTTTTTGTTCAGAAAAAATTTCATCCTCATGACAATAGCATGAGAAATAATAATAAATAAAAACAGGAGCAATATAAAAATAAAGATCTTGTTCCGGATTTTTCTACTTATGCTTTTCTGTGGCTCAGTTTTGTAATATCGCGCTACAGTTCGAATTTTCGGTGTACTTTTTGTACAGCACCTATCAATAAAACAAAAAGTTCATAATCAGACAGTTACTTAATTTAAAGATAAAATAGCAGTCGTGAATGACCATAGAAGTTATGGAAGCGATAGTACTTAACTAAAAGAAAGTAGCAACTAATTTTCGATCTATGGTGAATCGATTTGTGTAAAGTGAAATGTGTGCCTAAGCATCGCGTGTGTTCGTCTAAGCTCTACCAAGAAACCTTATATCCAAGAGCATCGTTAGTTTTGGCATTAATGTAAAGTAAACTAGGATAGCGTATATAGATAGTCTTTATGTTTTATTATTTATTTTTCTTTGCCTTCATTTACTTAGTTCACTATTGACTGAAATTCGATATACGGCGAGCATTACTGTATTAGTTTCTGAACAATATAAAATAATTTTGTATTTAATTTTCTGGATATTTACTTGTTTGACTATACTATATCCATTATTTCGAATGATATGTCTGTTGTTAAACTGTAAATAACAAAAGGTCATTATTTCACAGGAAACATACTATCTGTATATGTTCTATGTAATAAAACAAATAATAATAGACGTGTATAATATATATGCAATTTTTCAATCATATATATTACCATTTAATTAAACATCACCTGCTACTAGAAAGTCACATATATACCAATCATAGTATACATTGGCAACGCCATCAATATTAATAAATGCGAAAGTCAAACACAACGAAAAGCAAATCTTCCGTGTTTATCAACGCTCGCAGATTAACAGTAGATAACGCCATCGTTTGTGCATTTAAAATAACGATCGATCCCCGGAATCGCGTATATCCGCCGGAACACTTTACACACCGCAAACAAGCGGCGAGTTCAATGGAAAGTAAAATTTCAAATTCAAATTGAAAGATGCACTTTGCCGATTCTTAGAATAATATTTGTTGTTTGAATAAAAATATTTTCCTATACGAATATCTAGTTGACTTTAGTTATACATTCCAGTTCACTATAGTTATGCGAGATGAGTTAAAAAATGTAAATAATTTTTTATATAATAGAAAACGAAAAACAATTCTTCTGTGCACTATAATTTTAAAGCCGCATTTAACGAGTCTATATGCAAATCATTGACTTTTATGATCGCGTGGAAAGGAGGAGACGAGTGAATCACGACTGTTCAAATAAAAATTAAAATATACTTCGAAATAGTCACGCCTACGCAACATCCACACCCACATACACACCTGCAACTGCACCCACATCCGCGTTAGATGCACCATACGTGCATAAATCTAAAAATAATATTGCATCAAGATATTATTTTTATTATATTGTAGTCGAAGAATCGATTAGTAGTGACGTGTGGTGTCTCTTGGGGAATATCGTGGATACTTTGTTGGCAACTCAATGCAGGATTGTGAACGTGAATAAAAATGAACAATATTATATTATAAATAATATCGAAATGAAACTGCATTTTAACAAAAGAAGTGTCTAATCCTGACGAATCAAAAAACTTTCATGCGCAGAGAAAATAAAATATCAACAGCTAAAAGCTTTCCAGACTGTCGCCTCATATACCTTCCGAAACCCAAGAAAACCCAAAGCAATCTGCCAAAAAGGAAAGTCCCAACTTGGAAACTCGGAACGCACATAACGAACGCATTCGAGGCTAACTTTACACAACTCGAGGCAGAAGACTCTGTCGCGACGGGTTTTAACTCGAGTTTTAATCAGATTCTCGGACGCCTGCCGTGAATGAAGCGAATTTGACGTAATATGAATATATACATATAAAGTCGAAGGTTTGTAGTGGGTGTGTCAACGCATGTAAATGCTGTTTACCTTTTAGCGAGGAAGGGTGTCTTTACTTGTGTTCGATTGAGACATCGAATATTATAGGGGATTACAGTTTTAAATATAACTCCTGTGGAAAGAATAGCCCCTTTTTCGATATGGAAATTATCCGATGTTCTTGCGGTACAATAACGTAGGGAGGAATTTATTTAAATTTTAAATTTCCGCATCCTTACAAGTTTGATTTTGAAGGCAGTTTGAGGAAACTAGCTGCAATTTTCCAACTTTGGGAAAGTAAAAAGTTTTCTTTCCTGTAATATAAAGTTATACTCTTCGGTCGTTCACGCGCTAAGTGAACGTGTTACCGCTTTGTAGGTTTCTTTTTGTAATAAGCGTGTGGGGTAACATACGAGGCACTTATCGCTCTTTCATTTTTTATTATAGCAGATTTACTTTAGTTTTGTGGTACGTTAATGTTTTAAAAATGTCCCATTCGAGAACGTAAATTTATAATGAATCCTATAGTTTTCATCACTTTGAGAACTACTTATACGTGTCCTGTATATGAGTCGCAAATTTTCATAAAAAATTAACGTAAAGCTAAATAAGTTATTTAAACTGTTGACAATGGGACCTACAAATCGTTAAGTAAACTTCCTGGCAGAAGTGATCATCAGTTGTCAATTAATCACTTTCTGTAATAATAATTTTGTACAATTTTTTGAAATATTTTTCGCTGGTGAAATCTAATATAGACCAAGAAATCAATGCAGGTCCAGCAGGACCCACTAGTTCATAACATTCAATCTTTTCATAGAAAACTTAGAGTTTCAAAAATGTCATTCTTTTGTCATTCAATTTCATACACTTACCACTCCGAGGCTTATTTAAAATTCAGATATCTTCTTTTATCAGTAGCCAAACTCATAAAAATAAAATTTACGACAGTCCAGAACTCGCGATTCCCGAAAACATAATATAAAGCTCTCTTTGAAGCCTCGGGCTAACCGCCTATATCCTTTGTCCAACTGCATTCATTCACTGTACGATTCACGGACTCAAAGCTTCCGCACCTACATCTCAACCCGAGCGAATTCGAACGCAAAACAGAATTCACGCTCCAGAAACGCTGCGTCGTGAAAAAAAGCTCAAAAATGTCAAGTTTTGTATCAAGAGAAACACATTTATACAAGGATTACGGTCGTTATGCCTGGACTAGCACGCGTCCGTCCGGAGGAAATCACTTGGTTGCGCAGGAGGTTCGAAAGTACTTGCTGGCGATAAGAGCTGTACGAGTAACGGCGAGAGAGATATTGAAAGGGAGGATTCGAGGCGATAAAAAGAGCATGTCTGTGTGTGTGTGTCTGTATACGATTGGTATCAGTAGAGGAGTGAGAAGTTCTTTAAAATTGGTAGCCTGTATTTTATTTGATTTTTCTTTGGAAGGATAGTTTCGTGTGGTTATAGTTTTGAGTATTGCTTTTTATGGAAGCCATTTCGGAGGGAGCAATTTTGGGAAAGGTGGAGGTATGAAAATTTTAACTGAAATCAAAGATGAGAGAATTTTCGATATTTATTATTGATATTTTGCATTGAAAATTCGATTTTTGTATTATATTCGCAGCGAGAAAAATAAACGAATTTTATTGTAAAATAAAACTTGAAGAAAATAAAATTCAAAAAAAGGATCCTTTATGGAACAAATATATAACGTTTTTTGGTATTATGATTGTATTTTTTTAACAAATACTGATTTAGCTACGCAAAACGCGCCGTAATATTCATTAATAAGTGCATACGTTAAATACTATCTCGATGACTAAGACCTATATACGCGTCAGAGGGTGTTGTTTTTTGATGATTACATTCAATGCCAAGAAACTGACGCGTACGTATGTACATAATAATATTATTATTTTTTAAGACATCGATTCTTGAGATCCGCATACGTAATAGTTAGAGTTAGCTAAGTTAACACATGTTCACAAAGTATTTCGATAGTGATACCAAGATTTTTGCTTTTTTCGTGCTTGAGTAATCATTGCTACTATGAGCAATAATTCTCACATCTTTTTTCAACTAAGTAGATTCAAATTATAATTCAGAATCATAAATTCAAATAGAAGACTTAAAGCGTCACATGAACATGCAGTTCTGTTTACTGTTTGCCTTTAATTATCGCCGCTTTTGTTGCCGTATACAGAAAGATGATGAGGAGTCATATTGATTTGTTTTCTGCTAAAGAAAGCTTTGAATTGGTGAAAATTTTAAATTAAAAATAAAAGAATTCACGCTTTTATTTTGTTCTTCAGCAATTCACATCATTTATTGTTCGGCTTCATATAACTGAGGTAATGCCTATTTTGGTCGACTCTTCAAAGTATAATTCTTAATTTTGATATAATACCTACTTGTAATATAACAAATTCGTACAACTGTTTACCTTGTACTACGTATAATTTACTTGTTGTTGAAGTAATGTACAAAATCGATAAACAATTTTTCTTATTTCCATAAGTGGTATACTTGTTTCCATGAAAAACACTGACAAACATTGAGGGTAAAAGTATAGCGAGGAAAGTTTATAGCACATTTAAGATCGAAGGCCGATGCTCGAAAGTTGTCAATGTTTACATTCACAGTACCTATAACGACCAAATAAAGACTCGATATTACATTTTTTTTATCCAGAACTTTCGAGATTGAAGAATGACAAAATAAGGAGGGAGATGGATTAGGCGAGCCGCATGTTGACTCCACTAAAAAAATCACGTAAGGAAAAAGGATGTTATTTTCTACTTGATAAAAAAAATATTGTTTTCATTGCACACAATAGCACAAATCATCATCGGAGCGTTACAAAAAACGATGCGATAGAATGCCTGACATGAGTATCAGAGAGAATCGTAAAAAGATAACAAAACGTACGAAGCGTGTATATAGCGTGAAAGAGATGGACAGCCGGTAAAAGGGCATAAAAAGCCCCTCGAGAGACATTAAAAGTGGAAGAGAGTTTTGATGTACAGTATACACACGCGTATATAGATGCGAAGAAGCGACAAACAGAGAGCTTTGATAGGATACAGATGAAAGGCATTGTTTTTAGTGCACTTTGGCAGGTGCACATATACTTCAAGGATAAAAAGGATAACACACTACACAGTCCTTTTTTTAACTACGCGTCGACGTCGCGATGTTTTTTAATCTCACGTTTCTTCTCCAAGTATATATGCACTCAGCCACTCTCTCACTCTCTTTTCTTTGCCGTAAAAACGCACATTTTCTCACACAATGAAATTATCTTCGATGAAAAAAAGTAAATTATTCAACGCGCTACGGTACTTCGTTGAACTGCCAATTTGTTCGAACGCGCGCCGGGAAATGAAATTTGCGAGAGCTTCTCCTTCATTTTTTTCAGAGTGTAAACACATTTTTTTTCATCGTCCTTTTGATCCAATGGAAAAACCTAATTAACGCATCGACTGACGGCTCGTTTATTCAGCGTCGGGTGTGTTATATATATATATGTAACGATGCATAGATGTTATCGCGCGTAGTGTTGACTGCGTTTGCCTTTTTTTCTTCGGAGAGAAAACGATGGAGGGTCTTCCTGGCCTGCCTCCTCGCGATACGATAAACGATAAAATTGATGAGCTACCTGCCACCCCGCTTTCTTGAGTTTACGCTGCGAGGTAAGTGAAAATAAGTATTCTGAGAGGGCTGGATATTTTTTTTATCGCCTTTTTCTTTGTAGATAATGATTCAATTTTACTGAATTCTTAATTTTCCGGATATTTTATGGTTTATTTATTTAAGAGGAAGCTATTTGCTTTTGATTAGAAATGAAATAAATATTTATTAATGTTCAGTGATAGAAAATAGTCTTCGGACAAAACTTCCATATACCTAATCGAAAAATTCACGCTAATTTACGGTTATTTTTACCCGTTATGTGTAGGGTAAATTTTACTGTACATTTAGTTTGAAACTGAACATTTAGTTCGAATTAAAAATTAGAAAAATTCTTTTTTTGTTAAAATAAATAGATTGAATAGAATTTTTTAAATTCGAGTATACACACAACACAACACATTTGAATTATCTATAAAATTATCAAAATAATAGTATAAAACCGTATTACATTTTATCGCCAAAACACGGTAAAAGTTTACTGTGAGTGCACTTCTCAAGAATCTCAAGATCACCGCGAGTTCGCGGTAATTTTTATCGAAGTTTGGCAGCAAGTTTTACATTTTAAATGTTCCCAGAGTATACGTATTTCCCATCACGGATGTTTTTTATTTTTGCTTTTAGTATACGAAAGCTGTATCACCAAAGGTCATCAAAATATTTGATATCGTTATTTTTATCACAATAAAAAACACAAAAAAGTTCAATGATAAAAAATATACTAACATTATCTTCCTGTACAGTTATTAATCTTTCATAATTATTCACCTTCCCGTCTCTACCAACCAAACGAGAAAAAAAGAACTATTACTCACCAGACGAGATGCAGAAGAAAGAGGAAAGCTCCGGGCACAACAAGGTCGTCACTGCCGACGCTCCAGCGTCTCCTGAACACGACGATTCCGGGCATCGTCGTTCCCGGACTCGCACTTGAAACTCGCCGATCACGTCGATCGGCCCCTTGTTCTCCTCATGACTCCTCCAATCGTCAGCCACGTCACGTCCATCATCAGCAAAGACTCGTCCCGATGACTCGTCTCAGTAGACACTCGCAACGACAGTAGCCTCGTCGTCGTCGCATCGGGCATCTCTCGTCACTACAGCTTCTTCAGATCAATTAGTTCCTCGTTTGAGACTGACAGACGATGTATAGTAGTTGCGCAAGTCTGCGAACGGGATAAGACGAATTAAAAATCGCTCTTGTTATGTGTATGCTGGAGATATTATAAGAGGGACTAGACTGTTTTGAGACTTATCGACGTTACAGATTTTTTTTTCTTTTTTTAACTCTCGGTGATGTGAATGAATCGATAGGAGAGAGAGATAGCGCGAAACAAGGTCGCCTCGTATCCTGGTGTGAGCTTTTTCGTGTGTACTGATGAGAGATACCCGCAATTTAGATATAACGTGTCTGCAGAGTTGCTTCATATCGACGGCTGTCTATCCGAGACGCTCCGATTCGGTCTGTCGGCTCGAGACGAGGGTTGATTTTATGCTACGCATATGGCGAAATCTCTCCCAAAAATTCCTTTTTACCGGGGATTACAGAATCTCGAAATTTTTTTTTAATTATCGGATTCCCGAATTTTTCTATCTTTTTTTATATTATGATAAAATTAGAAAAAAAGGCATATTGCGGTTTTTTATGTAAAGCAAAAAAAGGAGGCTTTAATTATTACGCAGATCATAAATTAGCACCTCACAGTCGAAACATATTTTTGATAAAAGATAATAAAAGTAGACGAAAAAATCATCAAAGTTGAATGCTCCGCCTTCGTAGAAAAGTTATGAGCAATTGAAAATACGTAATGTAGTAAAAATTAGTTGAAAATCTCCCCTTTTTATCCTACTATTTCAATTGCTCATAACTTTGCACTGAAGTATCCATTTTTTATTTCTTTTTTAATTGATTTTTTCCCTCTATTTTTTTTTCTTTTATGAAATATGTTTCGACTTTTAGGTGCAAAGTTATGATCTGCGCAGTAAATCTACTTTTATTTGCTTTACATGTAAAAACCGAAATATGCCTATAAAAAATGTCCTACGGTCGATTTCTATCGTTCCTCGACGTATATATTTCTTCATTTTTTAGCACATAAAACAAGATAGAAAAGCTCCAGAAACCAAAAATTAAAAAAAATGTTCAATATTCCCCGAAAGTGCATTTTTGTGGAGATTTCCTCATATATACAAACTCGACGTTTTAATTGCTCGCAGAGATTGTTCTTACATAACTGTCTGAAAAACCGAAGAAGCATAATAATGACCGTCTTATCATCTTCACTGCAGCCGATAATGTCTACGTATCACGCACAATTTTGTTTGTTTCGACTAAATCAAAAATGAAAAATTGTTCTTACAAACACATCACGCACCTTCGATTAACCCAGTTATCGCATCCAAACTCTCACAAATCATATCTCCCAGCAAATCTAATCGATATCTATATAAACCGAACCTCGTAAAGATCACCCTTGAATCGCGTCGTATATCACGTTCTCGAAAAAAAAGGTTCCCACGAAAAAAAAGATAAGAGACAGTTATATATACTTAGTTCGCATAGACCGAAATTTCTCTTCGAAACTGATGCTGAAAGGCCGAAGAAGCCCTGCGGAGCGAAATAGAGTGGATCGAGCTTCCGGTCTTGTTCGTCGACGGCTGTCGCGCGAAAGAGCGAACTTTTGAGCTTCTCTCAACTATACCTCACGAGAGCTGCTATATACTGATGGCTCTGATGCTGTCGGAGTTTAGCGAATACTGCGACGTTTGTATAACTTGACAGGATGTTTAGGGGGTTATAAATATATTAGAAGTGAGTTGTCCCGATGCGATTTTGTTAGATATTGGAGTTAACAAAAATAAGAATACTGTATACTGCGTGTCATACTAAGAACGAACTGCGAGTAATATGAGTAACTTTATCGCGATTCTGTATAAACATATATATGGCGTGAAATTTGAAAGTGGACCTGTGACTGCATGGTCCGGACCTTTGTGAGTCAGTATCTGCTCTGCTTCCTTAGTGAGAGGACGTGTTGAAATAAAGTATTCCTTTGTTAATTCGCACTTTATTTTATTCTAATTAATTTCGTGCTAATAGTTGCTTGCTTGCTTCATTAAACAAATACATGATTGCTCGTATTTGAAGGTCAGACAATTTTGTTTTTTAAATTGGACAGCACTCGTTTGTGTAAACTTTATTTCACTTTGGAGAAGTTAAAGTGTGTGGGTGTATCGTTTCTTCTTTAGTGTAGAAGAATTTGAAGAAAGGAGTTTACGAAGTATCGATGTCTGATCAACTCGAGCTGTTTCTACTGAACCCACACAGGTAATGGAAAAGTACCAACAAATTTTCGTGAACAATATTTATCGATTGTTTAAAAAAAAGTCATTTTCGCGGTAATGTACTTTTTAATCCAAGTATTTTACAAAAAAAATCAATACAAGAAATACTCGTTGGCTAAAATTCACAAGCTTCTCCTAACGATAGCAATTAAACCGAGAAAAAGCGCAGCCGAACCATAAACGATCATCAGCATATCGCAGCGCAGCTCTTGAGAAACAAAGCGCCAGAGAAAAAACGTCGTCGCTCATAACGAGATTCTCCGCGTCTCCTTCACTGCAGGCTCATCCCTCTTGAAAGCACATGTATAATGCAGAGCTGCGCGTCGTGTCTGATGCAGCTATTCGCTCGGTGAATTCCCAATCGAGGCCAAAAAGTTTTGCGAAAAGGATCTTTCTTTCTTTTTGCGTTTACAAACTTCGATATGCGTCGTTTGGCCGAGGATTATAGGAGATGAACGTGTATAGGAAAATAATTATTATTCGTGTGTAAATATTTGTATGCGGTTGCGTAAAAAGGAGTGAAAACCTTCATCGTTATTATATTGTGTAATTAATAACGGAAAATTTGTTGTAACGGATGAGAAGAGGTTGTAGGAAGTGATTTCTCTTTCCTGATTGCAAAGAATGAAAGTTTGTAACATAACACTACTATATATAAACAGCGTCTGTAACGGATACGAAAAAACACCAGCAAATATAAACATTTCTTGAAAAAAAGAAGAAAAAAAAACACAGAACGACATCCATAAACCAACTTTCGATCAGCCCCAGCATTAATTCATCCCCGAAATTCCAGATCAACAATCATAAAAGTCACCCCAGAAAAACTTTTCTCCATTCAATTTTCCCAGCCGCTATATACTTTGGCTTTATTATTCATCAGGGAGGCGTTTCGTGATACACGCAAAATTCGCGTTTTCACGAGGCTATTTCAGAGACCCTAAACGATTATTGCAGTAGGCGCATCGCTTTCCACGAGTTCGCGCTACTATACTCTTCATAAGACGTAAGCTGCGTCGTGTTGTGGGCAATAGAAGCTTTATATATGGGACACCGCAACTTGTGACGCGACGTTATCGTTATGTACCAGTGAATATTCGGATGTTGTCGTTGCGTATAAATGGGTATGATAATAGGGTTTGTACATATAAATATCGGTGTGGGTCAAGGCGTAATTAGAAAGAGGATGAGTTAAACTACTGGTGATAAAGGATATGATAAAATACTTTAAAAGCAATAACGAAATCCCGATCTTATCGTTCAATCGAAAACTCAAGCTTCATTCAGCTTCGAAATCACGAAACATTCTGTCGCTCAATTTACGTTCTCTCTCTCGCTGTGTGTGTAACTATAAGGTAACCGTTTCTACGTAGTACACTTGTAATTGAAGTGCGAAGCCGTAACAAAAAAAATTCACAATGACTTTGAAATTAAATGCCGAACCAATTAATTTGACTTGAACGCGTTCACTTCTCTCGCATGGGTTATACGTACGCGTGATGTGATTACATCAATATCGTGGAGCTTTCCCATCAGATTTTAATTTCAAACGTTCCCGGAAGCGCTAGATGAAAATGTCGAGGGAGATTATAATGGTATGACGTGTTATATAGTACGTTTTTTAACAATCATTTTCCAGCTCGCCATTGTTTCCGGATCGTAGTTTTGTACGAATTTTATTTTATTTTTTTCAACGTTTTCGCAGAATGAACAATCGACGTCAGTTATATAGCGAGCATAAAACTTTCTTTGTTTTCCTACACGTACACGAAGCGCAGTTATTTTTAACTTTGAAAAATTCGGTGGGCAAATTGACAGCTGACTTTTCAAACTTTCCGCTGTTACTCTTGTGATTAAGGGGGTCCGAAAGTCAATTAAAAATTCAAATTTCGCGCCACAAAATAGCAGATGAAAAAACAATTAATTTACT
>UCOJ01001756.1:0-22044 GCA_900474305.1 Cecidostiba fungosa
AAATGTCGACATTATGTCAACCATGATGGCGGGCGACCGAGAATTCCAACGCGAGATGTCACGATGTGAGCACAATGGCGACACACCGTGCCAACATTCGTGGCCCTAAAATGACGGGCACGCGATCCCAGATAACAGCACGTGCTCGGCATTTTCGAGGGCCGCGTGCCGAGCATGCGTGGCGCCACTGTGCCGACATATTGCCAACTTGCGTGGGAAAAATTTTTGGTCCGCCAACGTTGGCGGCACGATGCAAGCACAGCCCAAGCTCGCCGTGCTGTCACGGCGAGACGACGATTCGCCGTCACGCCGCTTTCGCACATTGGCGGCACGATAGGAGCTCGCTGTGCTCGGAATTTTTGGACAGTTTGTGCCAGCACTGTGTCGACTATTTGCCAGCATACCGTGGAGCGAAATTTTGGCGCATTTAAAGCATGCGTGCCGCGGCACGCGTGCTGGAATAATGCCGTCATGTTGACAAATACCCGTGCTGCAAAAAATTTTTAAATTTGCGGCAGCACGCGACGCCGGCAAAATGTCATCATATCGAGAGCTCGCGAAGTCGGCACTCGTGTTCGCACATTGGCGACATGTCTGATTGCACAATGCGCGCATTTCCGCAGCATTTGCGAAAATGCTGCAATTTATGTATTTTAAGCATTTTAAACAATGATTACGTCTAATGCAATGCGTTTAGACATAAAATAGATACTCAAGATGAATAATTGTCCATGAATTATTGATGTAACACCATTTGAACAAAATATATATTCATATAAATGGGTTATGCAATCTGGCAATCATATCGATGAATCGCATACAACACAATATGCACATATATATAATTTATTATATTATTATTTATAAATATAGTTTATCGAGTTTATTCATAATATTTATTGTTTATTTGCAATTTTAAAAATTATTAAATTTGTTAAACAATAGCAAGTTGGGCAAAAGTAATATATTTTATAATAGTCGCATAATTAATATTTTAAGAGCAATAACAATAGCTGATGTATATGAATTATTAATTTATCAAACAGTCGATTAAGATAAGTTTCAGTCGATTAAGACAAGATCAGTTTGATTTGAATTTGGCGCTGATCATGTGATTCCGATATTTATATACTTTTACGGCAACCCGACGTTTTCCGATCCTTTTTGCTTCAGCGACTTCTACGTGAACAGCAAAAATATTTGTTGCCTCAATAATAGTTGATTTACAATAATTATTGAGTGTTTCGATAGCTACATCTATAGAGCTCCTTTGGTAAGTGAATATATAACTTTAATAATGCTTTTTTTCTGATAAATATGACGCAAATACAGGAGCGGTTATCGGTTATTAGGAAAGGTCATGTCCGTTTATCTTTTTGTTTCCGTATTTAATGCGTAAATACGTATAAAATCAGTAATATTAACCTACTATAACTAATAAATTATTAAGCTAAGCTACTGATTAACTCAATTTAAAGGCTGTGATGAACATATAAATATATATAGAAAAGTCATAAAAAAGCAATGAGAATTCGAGGTTATGTTGCCAACATTTTTTACGGTGTCCTTGCATACAGTTTCAGATATTCGAGAGATCCAAAGCTACCTCCTGGGGCACCTTCTGTACCATCCTTGGCATCATCATCAGAGGCTGAGAAGCTACAAGGGTCCAGGAAGCACTGCAGATTCTCTTGCTTTCTTTCTTTCACTCTTTCATTCATTCGCTTTCTTTCTTTCATTCTTTCAATCTTTCTTTATTTCTTTCTTTCTTGAAAAATAATATTCTTGTGGAATTTAATTAATTTTTCAGTAACTGATATTCGCCTTTCTAAAGTATTTTCTTTTTATCGAGGTAAAACCTTGTTGGGAATTGCTGAACGCAGAACAACATCTCTCCGATTGAAAAGCAACTGCCCAGGAACTTCATTCAAGGAAGCAGTTAAAACCTCAAAAAAGGTACAGAATAAAATTATCTATTTAATATTTATATATTACTGTTGATTAATTATGTATTTAATGCATTTTTACTTCCCTTAGGTAACATGAATATATATATTTTTTTATTAGGATTTTCAAAATATTCTACATTCTAATAAAATTTGATTTATATAGGTCGAATACATTGAAATACGAAAATCCATCTACTCATTGAGTCCATCGAATTGGCAACCTGATGGTCAGCTAGGAGTACAGGTCATCGAGTGGCTCCATATCAACACCAACTCTGAAAGAATTGGCTTCGAAAGCTGTAAAGGTAACTTTTTTGTTATTCATTACATTAAAAGTAACTTGGCAAAGCTAGCCGTATTACAATTTTTTTGTTTATCTAGCTCTATTAGAAAGTTTACCTATAGACTTGGATACAGTTCTTCATGTTGCATATATCATTTCTTGAAAGGAGTGATAAAGAGGACCTATAAACCACAGTGATTTCTATTATTGTTTTTTACTGTATTTTTAAGTACAGAAAGTTACAATAAATGTGTCCGTAACAGCAATATTCAATAATAATTGCCAGTTTGGACTGTGCTTATATGTATGTATTATACACATATACATACAATTAAAACTTACTACTTATTTTCTGATGAAGAAGCAAAGTTATTGACAGTTTCTGCACTTAAAATTTTAGTAAAAAACAATAGCATTGGTCCCTGTACTTTACAGATCCTCTTTATCACTCCTTTCAAGAAATGATATACGCAAACTGAAAATCCGTGTCCAAGTCTGTAGGTAAACTTTATAAAAGAGTTAATTAAACAAAAAACTTTCAATACAGGTAGCTTCCTTATGTTATTTAAAACAAGTGTACCAAATTTCAGAAGTTTAGGTTGAAAAACATTTAAATGACCAGATCTTGAAACTTTTCTTTTATGTTTCCACGGTCAATAGGTTAGCATTGCAGCTCAGGGTTGACAAGCCTGCTGTTTCAATTCTTGTTTTGCTAGAGCTTTGTAATTTTGTACAGAGGTTTTAAATGACATACCAAAGCTAGCTGTATTCAAAGTTTTTTGTTTAATTAACTCTTTTATAAAGTTTACCTACAGACTTGGACACGGATTTTCAGTTTGAGTATAGCATTTCTTGAAAAGAGTGATAAAAACGATCTGTAAAGTACAGGGACCGATGCTATTGTTTTTTACTGAAATTGTATGTGCAGAAACTGTCAATAACTTTGCTTCTTGATCAGTAAATAAATAATAAGTCTCAATTTTATGTATATCTGTATAATATATATATATATATATATATATATATATCACTTTGAATATTGCTGTTACTGACAAATTTATTATAACTTACTGTACTTAAAAATGCAGTAAAAAACAATAATAGAAATCACTGTGGTTTAGAGGTCCTCTGTATCACTCCTTTCAAGAAATGACATACACAAACTGAAGAGCCGCATCCAAGTCTATAGGTAAACTTTGTAACAGAGACAATTGAACAAAAAATATCAATATAGGTAGCTTTGGTATGTCATTTAAAACCTCTGCACAAAATTTCAGAGCTCTAGCAAAAAAGGAATTGAAACAGCAGGCCTGTCAACCCTTAGCTGCAATGCTAACCTATTGACCATGAAAACATAAAAGAAAAGTTTCAAGACCTTGCCATTTAAATGTTTTTCAGCCTAAACTTCTGAAATTTGGTACACATGTTTTAAATATCATAAGGAAGCTAGCTGTGTTGACAGTTTTTTGTTTAATTAACTCTTTTATAAAGTTTACCTTCAGACTTGGACACGGATTTTCAGTTTGCGTATATCATTTCTTGAAAGGAGTGATAAAGAGGATCTCTAAAGTACAGGGACCGATGCTATTGTTTTTTACTGAAATTGTATGTGCAGAAACTGTCAATAACTTGGCTTTTTCATCAGTAAAAAATTGTGAGTCTGAATTGTATGTATATGTGTATAGTACACACATATGAGCACATTTCAAAGTGACAATTATTATTGAATATTGCTGTTACAGACACATTTATTGTAACTTTCTGTACTTAATGCAGTAAAAAACAATAATAGATATCACTGTGGTTGAGAGGTCCTCTTTATCACTCCTTTCAAGAAATGATATACGCAAACTGAAAATCCGAGTCCAAGTCTGAAGGTAAACTTTGTAACAGAGACAATTAAACAAAAAACTATTAATATAGCCAGCTTTGTTATGTCATTTAAAACCTCTGGACAAAATTTCAAAGCTCTTGCAGAAAAAGAATAGAAACAGCAGGCTTGTCAACACTTAGCTGCAAAAAAACATCCGCCAAATCAAAATATACGCATAGGTGTCCAAGTCAGGATTACTTATCACTTAGATTAAAAAAAAAAATTAGTACGACTCGCAGTTTCACCAGGTTTTTTCAAGTATCTGTGCAAAATTTCAACTAAGCACCTGGAGTAGAAAGCACAGAATATGGATGTGAAAGATTTTTTCAATTCAACCATGCATAATTGTGATGAAACTTTTTCATGACATTTGCTTTCTACTCAAGTTACACAGTTGAAATTTTGCACAGACAATTGATAAAATATATGCTGAAACTGCCAGTCGTATTAATTTTCTCAAAACTAACTCACAAGTAATCATGATCCGGAGAGCCATACCCATATTTGAATTTGGCGGGCATTATTTTCTCCAAATGATTTCAAGCAAGATGTACCTATGAATCTCTCTTACAAAATTATGTTGCATAGTATTTTCAGGTGTGGATAAGTGCAATTACTTTGCATGACACCTCAAGATATAATAATTAAGCTATAATCACATTTGAATTTGAATATAACCTATAATGATATGTTACATTATATTTTAGGCTGCTCTGCTTATCTGAGGTACTGTGCAAAGTAATTGCACTTATCTACACTTAAAAATGCCATATGACATAATTCTGAGAGAGAGAATTATAAGTATATCCTCCTTCACAAGTATTAGGAGAAAAAAAAACCGCCAAATCAAAATATATGGATAGGTGTCCAGATCAGGATTACTTATCACTTAGCTTAGAGAAAATTAGTACGACTGGCAGTTTCACCAGGTTTTTTCAAGTACCTATAAAAAAATTCCAACTATGTACCTGCAGTAGAAAGCACACAATATAGATGTGAAAGATTTTTTTAAATTCAACTGCATACTTGTGATGTGCATATAATTTAATTTTAATTTATCGAAGTCTAATGGTCTCCATATTCTAACAATATTTTCATTTCGTAGCGGATCAAGGACGTCGCAACTGTGTGAAGTCGTGACATCTCCTCGAAGACAGTCCGTGGTGCGAGAAAGGTCTCCTCTTCATCTTTTCTGGGAAGTACGCTCAGTAAATATTATACCCTTTCTACCTTGTACAAAATGTTTGCTACAAGACACTTGCGTACAAGGAAATCAGCGGAATCTTTGTGTCCTGAGTACAGGATGCGAAGAAATCGCTTACTTGAAAGAGCTCGTAGGGAACGTTTGGAAATGAGTTTAAGCTTGGTCCATGAAAGTAATGTTCCGTCCGCTACTGTTAATTCGATTGTTGAGGGTGCCGTTTTTTTGGCTTCCGACGACGCAGGGCTCCCCCCCGATCATGATTCACCGCCTTCTAACGATGATCCTTTAACAGAGAATGCTCAGGATACATGTTGTGTAACCAACGATGGTAGTGTTGATCCAGATCGTCGTGATTCTGATTCAATGTCTTGTTCCACAACTGCGTCGTTTGAAAGAAACGAAAGTTTACCCGATTTCGAAGATAGGCTTGCCGTGGTCTTTACCGAACAAAATATGACGCATCGTCAAGTAAAGGCAGTTTTATTAGCCTTGAAAAGTCACAGTTGCTTCTCGGAAATTCACATAGATCCTCGAACAATTTTAAAAACGCCGGTACATTCGTTATCTCCGATTAGCAAGTTGGCCGGCGGCGAGTACCTCCACTTAGGTATAGAAGTTGGGATAAAAAAAATTCTTCAGTCGGCTCCTGCTTTCATGATTCCCGATGTTCTTCAATTAGATTTTAGCACGGATGAAGCCTCTCTCGACAAAGCTAGTAATATTTTAATGTGGCCCATACAGATTCGTATAGCTAATATTCCAGCGAGCTCTCCAGAAATTGTCGGTATTTTTCGAAGTACGAAAAAACCGACGTCTGTCGTGGAATTTTTTCAATTCTTCTTAACGGAACTGCACTCCTTACTACAAGATAGTCTCCAATGCGAAGACAAAAACAGATGCATCCAACTGAGATGTTTCATCGCAGACGCACTTGCTCGCGCTTTTGCCTTGTGTCATCGAAGCCACAATTCTCGAGCTCCTTGTTCCAAGTGTTGGGTGCAAGGCGAATCCGTTCGTTCAGGGGTTATGATCTACATGGGAACGAATCATCCGTTGCGCACGCAAGATGAATACAGGTCGAGAATTGATCGAGACCATCACAAGTTTGATGAGCCGACTCCTCTTGCTGATCTTCCTTTCGACCTCGTTTCTAATACCGTTTTCGATTACATGCATCTAGTATGCCTCGGTATAATGGAGAAAATCCTACAAGGTGTAATCAACGGTAGATTTGTGAAATCGGTCAAGCTTTCTGTAAATTACATTAAACTTGTGTCCGATCGATTAGAACAGGTCAAGAATTTCTGTCCTCGAGACTTTGCTCGGAAACCTGTCAATATTGACAAGCATGGTAAATTTAAAGCCACCGAGCAGAGACAAATACTTCTTTACAGCGGTGTGAGCGTTTTCAATGGTTTGGTCAATTCAGCTGTTTATCAGCACTTTGTTTTGTTGCACGTAGCTATCAGAATTCTCGCTGATCCCCATCACACGCCACTTGCTATCGATTTCGCCGAAGAGTGTATCAAAACTTTCGTCGAGTTAGCCTCCGATGTATATGGCGTAGAGTTTATGTCTTATAATACTCACGCTTTACTACATCTTCCAGATGACGTTAGATCCTTTGGCCACTTGGATTCATTCTCAGCTTTTCCGTACGAGAATAATATGACCTTTTGTCGGAAATTGTGTCGAAAACCGAATCAGCATTTGCAGCAAATTTCAAATCGTATTCACGAAAGTTGTCATACAGCATCGAAACCATACGTCGATCCAAACCATTTGAAATTTGTTAGAAATTACGCGAATGGTCCGACACCCGTAATCGATAATAATAATGACGACAACGGTAAACAATATCAAAAAGTTATTGTTGGCGATATTCACTTATCCATTTCACAGCAGGATAGCACTGTACTTCTTAAAAATGGTTTCATCGGTGTCGTTAAAAATATTATCGATTACGAAAAAAAGGGATGTCATCTTCTTCTTCAAGTTTTTGCAAAAGTTGAGGATCTTTTTAAACTTCCGTGCGATTCATCTTTAGTCGGTGTTTTTCTCTGCTCTCAACCGATTCCAGACTTGACGTTAGTTCCTCTGAATCACGTAATGGCAAAGTGTTTTAGGCTGCCTTACTGGTCTCCCCAAATTCCGAGAATCGAACCTAGTTCCGAATTTTTCGTTGTAGTTAAAATCATGTCTTCGAGTTTAGAAAATTAAATCTTTTGTAGCGTACTTCTTTTCTTCTTTTATGTCGTAATTGCTTCCTTTTCATTATCTTTAGGATGGCTGATAAGAAAAGGAAGAACGTTGGAGCGCTTCCAACTGACACCGCATCAGCCAAGCTCACGAGCAAGATGAGCTCTTTCTACGTCTCGACGGGGAACTTGGGAAGGAGTTCCTTTTCCCTTTCTCAGCCGCAGCTAAAACAACTACAGCAGCTACAGCAGCAGCACCAGAAACCACCGAAAAAACCTCCGCAGCAGCAGCAGCAGCGGAAACTACAGCAGAAGCAGCAGCAGTGGAAATCACAGCAGCAACAGCAGCAGCAGTGGAAACCACAGCAGCAACAGCAGCAACAGCAGCTGAAACCACAGCAGCAATCGCTTCAGCCTAAAACTGTGCAACAGCAACAATTACCACCGCACCAGAAGCTACCACCACCGCAGCGAAAAACTGTGCAGCAGCAGCAGCAACCAATACCGAAGCGGAAACCTCTTCAGCAGCAGCAACCACCATCGCAGCAGGAAACTCTCCAGCACCAGCTATCAGCACCAGCATCAGCCCTACATAACGATCGGTCGAATGAAGCAACACGCAATACATTGGAGTACGTTTCATAATTAAATATTGTACAATATAAAGTTCATTTCGATTTATTTAATTGTAATCGCAGCTCCATGAACGTAAGACTTGCATATATAAATATCAATAAAATAAATCAAATAAAACTTATATTTTAGAGAGATGAAAAATACGCTGAATCAGTTAGAGGAGGTGACAAGGTATACTACGAATTATACTATAAATAAAAAATGTAATCAACATAATTTCTAATTTACATATATTGTATTAATATTTTTATTTCCAGTTCATTCGATGAAAGGCTGAAGAAGATGGAAAAGAAAATAACGTACGCATCTACCATTTTATTCTAATAGGTATTGATTAATATTTTTTAATTAATGAAAATTAATTATTCGTTATTTTCTAGAGCGATCCATGACATCCTGAAGGACTTGACAGCCACGAATTCTACTTCAGCGAGAACTCGTCCAGAATTTTTGCCCTTCCAAACAACGGCTGACATTGTGGCTTTTGATCATCTCGGTGACGATGAGTTTGATGCTCTCGTAAGTATTTTTATTCACTTTTATAAAAACACTTGATTATGCCATATCTTAATAAATATTCATTAATTAATTTAATTGTTTTAGGTCCGTTACTTGAAATACCTTGGAGGTGCCAATGAAATTGACGCTGCTGCGACCTATTTCAAATCCTGCTTGAAATTTGGCAACGATTTGTTCCGGAATCTGACTTGGCATGGATCCAAGTCCGACAAAAATATTTTGGCCTTGAAGGACACGCGTTTCGCTTTAGCTTGCTGTGGTATGTATATTTCAATTTACTCTTTTTTGTTAATCAATAAATGAATTAATTGCAATCTTTTCTTTTAACGCAGAGGCCATGCCCATCCTCAAGGAGATTCTGAGGAAGCCGAACGAGAAGGAATGTACGGCTGCGATGACCAAGGCTTTAAAGAGCGCCAAGGAGTCATATCGTCGCCAACTAAAGAGAGACGCACCACCGGCCGAACAACCGCTTCTCAAGAGGCAACGGCAACAATATCTGCCGCAGAACAACGCGGCATTTATCGAGGAGGACGACGCACCCCTTGAGGGTGAACATCAGCCCATGGACCAACAGCAGCCCATGGGCCAAGATCAGCCCAACGACGGAGACCCCAACATCGATTATGATCTGTTGGACGATACGCAGATCATCGATCAAGAAGAAGAGGAAGAGGGTGGAGAAGAAGAAGATGCACAAGGAGAAGACGAAGAAGTAGAAGAAGAAGAAGAAGCACAGGAAGAAGTAGAAGAAGAAGAAGAAGAAGAAGGAGAGGAAGAAGAAGAAGAGGAAAAAAGAATAAAACCGAAGAGACAAGAATGGGACGAGGAGCCAGAATAAGCTAAGTTATAATTTTTTTATGAATAATTATCATTTAATTCATTAATGCTCTTTCTTTGCAGCTTAATAGAAAAATATAGATCGGTTTTGCCTTATGCATTTTGTTTCTTTTAATAATTTTTTTTTTTTTTAAGTGATCTATATTTTTTTATCTTAACGCTCCCTTACAGTTTTTTTGTTTATTATTATTTTTTCCATTTGTAATTAGATTATTTCAATTCCATGTTTTTCTATTGTTTGCAACTAGTGTTAAAACTGTAAGAGAGCGTTGGAGGGGCTATTGTTTCTGGTCGAGCCTCACAGAAGGTGGGCGGAGGTGGGGCCCCCTTCACCAACCTCCAAAAACAAAAATGTATACACTTTGTTTGTTAAAGGTTACACTGACGATGCCACGGTACAATAGCGATGACGACGACCTCAACAACGTTAACCCGCAGTTTTTCAACAACGGAAGTTTGCTCATCAGGTCCTTTCATTTTATTTACTCTTTCTCAATTTATTCTATCGATTATTTTATTAATATTTTGTCATTTTCTCTTTTTGAGGTCATCGGTTTTTTCTGATCAGCAACAGCAGCACGTAGATGTATTCGTGGAAAGTCAACTAAATTTATAGGTATACATTTATTTCTATTAAATATACTTTCTTAATTGTAATAACTTCCATCGGCAGTTTCTATAATTAATATTTTTCTTTTTGTTTATACAGCAGTAGGACTAGGAGCATCAGCACCAGGTAGATGTACTAGGATTACCAGCAATAGGAGCAACGGGGCATACACCAAATGAAGATTTTATTACTGCTTACAACACATCTTTAGAGTGCATTTATCTGAAATGTATGACGGTAATTAGTTGTAAAATTACTTTTAAAAAATGTGTACTAAACATGAGATCTATATTTTACAAATCATTTACTTTTTATCGTCAGTAATGATCTCTGGAGAGATACGTTGTCAATAAACAGTTTATGATTTTTGAAATAGATATCTCAAATGTGGTACAGATGTTTTGAGATAATTTTGAAAACTAATTACCATGGTAAATTTCATTTCTCTGCTTTTTCAAAGTAAAAATTTATTGTAATTGAGAATTCTGCTATTGTATCCTCATTGTTATTGTATTTTTATCTTCATTGTTATTGTACTTCGGCTCGTCACTTTTATTGTATTTTATATTTTTATTATTATTGTATTTTATATTTTTATCGTAATATTTTGTATTTTTTGAATGTTATTAATAAAATATTTTTAAAAATGCAATAAAAATAATTTTAATTGTATGCCTGCAAAATGCCACCAAAACCAACCACAATATGCCGGCATATTGGCGGCACGCGTGCCGCCCGAAAAATTCAAAAAATTGAAATTCCCGCACAATGCAGGCACAATGGCGGCATTTCAGCGTCATAATGCTCGCGTATCCGCAGCACGCATGCTGCCCCCTCGCGGCCGTCCACCGTAACAAGCACATGCCGAGCATATGCTGAGTATATGCGGAGGTACCTGGCAAGCACGCATGCTCCACGTTCTGGGCATCGTGCTCGCATTGTGCCGGAGCAATGTTATCTGGGCAGATAACAATATGTCGGCAGAATGACGGAATTGTGCTCTGCATGAATGGGCCACGCGGGATGTCGCGGTGCCCCTGCTTTGGGATCTGGAAATGGCAGCATTGTGCTCGGCATAAAGCTGACACGCGTGCTGTCGATATGCTACCATGAAATGCGCGCACTTCGCAATCATTTTCAAAACATGGAATGTCGATAACGAAAATTGATTTGCCACGCATGTCGGCAATGTGCAAGCATTATGCAAATCTCAATGACGTCATTTTGCGAACATTTACGCTTTTTCCTAAATGCTGTATATATATATAAATAAAAAGACGAAATAAATTTAAATGAAATTTTTTATTTATTGAAATATAAATGATTAAAATACAATACAAAATTAATGTCTATTCGATGGCTGTATCTTAATGTAATATGTATAGAAAGACACAATTATTTAAGTTATAACCTGAGTATTTAACAATAATTATTATTATATAAAGATTGAAATAATTATATCATTAATAAGTGTTATAAATTATTGTCAAATACTCGTCAATCCATTGAGATTAAGTAATTATATCTTTACAATTAACAATATCATAAATAAAAATATCGCAAATTTGAAATACAAACTAAAACCAGTTATAATTAACATTACAATTTAAGGATCAAACAATTCTCTTTGTCGCTGTGGTTTATACAACAGTTTACTATTATAACTTTAGTTCAAGAAGAGTATAGTTACTTGTCTTCTTACCTTAGAATTGAGAATATTATCCTTAAAACATTATTATACATACATCCGCACGTTATGACACTAATTTGTGAATGTTAATAAAATAAAACTGAAAGGTTACAATTGGAGTAAATATACTTTTCTGCGACTAAAAAAATAATAGAAAACAAGATTTCTTCAATCATTATTTGAGAAGCAACTATTACTTACAGTTACTTGTATAACTCTTATCTATTATTTACTTATGCGCAGAAAAGTATATTTACTCCACATGTTACCTAACTATTTAATTGTATCATTAACAAATAAGTATTCTAAGATGTATGTATCATAATGTATTCAGTATATTAATATTTTAAATTGTAAGGTAAAAAGATAAGAAATTACAATCTTTTTGACCTAAAAAATGTCTTAGAAAACAGGTATATGAGGTCAGTGCGACAAAGTGATCCTCTTCGACGTGTAGGAAGTTGTATAAACAGAATACTTAAGCTACTCTATCCCCTCACATTCTAAGTCCTACATTAAAATAATCCCTCCTCACTTTTGCTTCGCCTTCAGTGTTGCGTTACTGGAAACAGCATCGAGGAATTTCTTCGATATCACGTAATCTGTTCCAGACGAAGCAGCTGCAATCCGTTGTAGCTTCAATCCCAGCAATGCTTCAATCTCTGACCTACATAATAACATGTATATATTATCCGTAATAAAATTTAATTCATCAAAAATTTATGACTCTTACCTCTTTAAAAAACTGTGTGTTGATATAACAGTGGATCAGCTACACATGTCATCAGAGCTACCAGCAACCAGACGAGCAGGAGAAGATTCACCACGTTGTCCTCCAACAGTAACTTGCACCAGAAAGCGTGTCAGGATGTGGGCTCGTTAAATAAGAATAATATTAATAACTTAGTGAGGAGAAAGGGTTCAAAATGGAAAGAAGATAGGAATTTTTTTATGGTTTAGGGTGAGAAAGGCCCCGACCTCGCCCAACTCTGTGAGACTCAGCCAACAGCAATCAGTCCCTCCAACGCTCTGTTACATTTCTTAAAACTAATTAAAAGAAACAAATAAATAAAATTATCTAATTTAAAAGCTTTATTTTTAAAAAACAAATGAGAAAGCTAGATTTCAAAATACAAAAAATGTAAGAGAGCGTTTAGATAAAAAAATACACATCAAATACTACTATTTGACAATAAAATAAATTAAGATTAACAATTTAAGAAAAACTGACGTGTATTTTTTTATTAATCTGCAAGAAAAAGTGGTTAAATTTAAGACAAATAAAAGTGAATTTAAAAAAGGAAAATCAAAAAGTTAATTTAAAATAAGTAAAAAAAGGTAACTCATCCCTCTGTTCCTGTTCATTGGTTTTCGTCAAACATGTCCAAGCTTTGGGAGAAGTTAGCGTCAAGCTTGAAGCCGCCCTTAGCTGTACCATCAACGTCTCCATCGTCCTCTTCTTCATCCTCTTCCTCTTCCTCATCCTGTTCCTCTTCCTCATATTCCTCTTCCTCCTCCTCCTCCTTCTCCTCCTCCTTCTCTTCCTCAAACTCTGTCTCTTCCTCGTCCTCCATCAATCCGATAGGTGCATGCGTAGCGATCTCGATGAGCATCGCATCGTTGGCGGCCTGCTCTTCAGGCAGCAGCTGATTTGGGATGATCGCATCCTGCGGCTGCTCGATGATAGTATTGTTCGCATTCTTTGGAAGAAGAACGCGAGCACGTCGCGATGGAGGTACATCATCGGGCTTGGCAGCAGCACGTTTCCTGGCAGCAGGCATCTTTCGACGATACCCTTCCTTGGCATTTTTTATTGCCTTTGTTATGGCATTGGCAAATGTAAGAAGGGTTGGCTTTTCCATAGCGTCCTTGTTGATATTCATAGCACCTGTATAACAAAAGAGAAATTAGAATTGTATATTAAATTGTAAATGATAAGTAATTTAAAGTATGCGTACCTTCGCAAGCCTCCGCAAAACGAGTCGACTTGAGAGCCACCTTCGCTTCGTCGGTATTGGATCCATGCCAGGACAGATTGCGGAAAAGATCTTCATCGAAATCGAAGCCGTTTTTAAAATACAAATTTGCTTCATCGCAGACATTCGCACCTCCCAGGTAGGCGAAATAGTTGACCTAAAACGTTTTTTTTCTTTTTTAAATAATAATATTTACAAAACAGATTATTATAAATGAATTATAAGAACGTGTATACTCACGACATCGTCGAAGAGCTCCGCAGTGGCATTGTTAAATGCAAGTAAGTCTGCAACTGATTTGACGGGTAAGCAGTTAGGTCTTGTCCTAGCTTTAGGAGAGTTTCTCCTCGTTAAGTCCTTGAGCATCTTCAACATGCAACTAAAAACATGATCAATCATTTACATTTACAATTATCATTTAAATTGAAGAATTCAACCAAAAATGTTTACTTACTTTTGCTCAGTCTCCATGCTCTTCATCCTTGTGTCCATTGAGCTGCAATTAAACGTTTAAATAAATGTTAAATGAAATATACTATACTGAAGTTTGAATTAGTATAAGCATAGATTATACCTTGTCAAATTTTCAAGGACTGCAAGTTGGTTGACGATGGTACTGTAACAAAAAAATAGATAAATAAATAACGCATAAAGGTTATTGTATATAGCAATAAAAACATATTATGCAAAGTAGATTACGAATTTGTTCCTTCGAGATTGACGATCCTTACGTTGAGCGCACTAAAAATTCGAATAAAAAAATTAAATTATTACAATAACATGTTTGAGCTGATTCAATTTCTTACTTAATAGTTTGTGTCAATTGCTGCATCGACGATGATACATCCCATCCAGAAGTTGCAGCTGCTTGCGCTGTAACGTAACAGATGCATAAATGTGCACCGAGCCTCAGTAGTATAAATAATTAATATAAATAATTATTTTTACATGCACTCATCGACGCAGCAGTCTTTTTCGGCGGAGGCGCAGGCTTCTCGGTTATTTGTTCAGCTGCCACATTTTTCACTGTGACTACTGGTGGTGTTGCTTTCAAAGCATGAAGCACTTTCTTCTTCTTTACCTCCATCAGCCGCTTCGAGGTTCCAGGTACCGGCTGCGATTGCGTCTGAAGTAGTTGCTGCGACGTATCAGTTATCGGTTGTGGTCGCGTCTCAAGTTTTTGTTTAGGTCGCAGCTTGATATTTTTCTTCTTCAAAGAAGAGGCCAACAGCGACTGAGATTCACCCAACAAAGCCATCTTGCGGTTGAGGGCTGCTGCAGCAGCATCCGCAGAAAGTGCTCCGGTGTTCTTTGCGGCCTTGGTGTTCATCTACGATAATAATACTTTGTATACACATCAATATCTAATAATGGAAAAAAAGTAAAAAGTTAATGCTCGATCTGCGTGGAAATAATGTTAATAACGACAAAACGTTCGGGGCTACATTCTTTGGTCGGAACTTCCTTTGACCAGTACGGCATAAAAAAACATTTACCAACAACTTGATCGAGAGCAACGTAAATCGTCTCTTGGCTTAATAACGAACAAAGATAAACACCAACGGAAGACGAGCGACACGGAAGTTGGAATAAATCGTCAATTTTGGTAAAGTATTTTAAAAGAAGATAGCAACCATTATTACGTTCTATGATATTTTGAATCAAAGCTATGGAACCGTTTCGAAGAATAACCGCCCTATCCTGTCTAAGTATTGATAAATAAATGGAACCCGTAAGAACTTTACTGTATTGAAAATAATTGTTGTCGTCGATTGGTGGAGCAGGACCTTTGAAGTGTTTTCCAATAAACTTTAGTTTGGATGGATCAACGGGTACTTTACTACTCTGTGTGTGGCAATTTTCCGCGTTCCTGTTAGCAATCTGCTGTAAATGCTGACTCGGTTTCCTGCACAATTTGCGACAATACGTCATATTATTTTCGTATGGAAAAGCTGAAATAGAATCTAACGGACCAAAGGATCTAACATCGTCGGGAAGATGCAACAGAGCGTGAACATTGTACGACAGAAACTCAACGCCATATATGTCGGAAGAAGCCTCGTTGAAGAGTTTGATGCACTTTTCTGCAAAATCAACCTGTTCTGTCGTCTGTTGAGGATCTACGAGAATTCTGATCGCCGTGTGAAGAAGAAGAAAATGATTATACACAGCATCGTTTACTAAGCCATTGAAAATAATCGGCCCACTGTACAAAAGTATTTGTCTGTGCTCTGTGGCTTTAAACTTGCCATGCTTCTCAATACCGATAGGCTTCCGAGCAAAATCTCTTGGACAGTACATTTTGACTTGTTCAAGCCGACTATTCAAAGCTTGTAAACGATGTTTGTTCGATATTTGGCATGATTTTACGAATCTACCATCAATTATGCCCTGCAGGATTTTCTCCATTATGCCGAGACACACTAAATGCATATAATCAAATACCGTGACTGAAACTACATTGAAAGGAAGCGAAGCAAGTGGGCATTCGATGCAATTGTGATGATCGGTATCTACCATTAAATTATATTCATCTTCTGTACAAAGTGCATGTGCGGTTCCTCTGTATACCATTACTCCAGCGCGAATGCACTCCCCTCTAACCCAGCATCTTGAACAAGGAGCTCGAAAATTGTGCCCAAGATGACCTAAACTAAATGAACGAGCCGGTGCATCTTCAATAAAGCACCTTAACTGAACTTGAAAAATTTTGTTCCGAAAATCAACACCATCTTCCAGCATTCCTTCAGCTCGTCTTTGAAAGGCTGAAAAAAAGGAGTGCGCTAGATGGTTTCGTCTTACCTTTAAATACACCGACAATGTATGGGCTACTGTTCGGAATATTAACTACTCTAATCTGAATAGGCCACATCAAAATTTTACTGTTTTTGTCCAGAGAAGCCTCGTCAGTGTTGAAATCGAGTCCAAGTACATTATCGGGATGCATGCTTACAGGAGTCGATGACAGACATTTTACAAGAGATCGTCGTATACCCAAGTGAAGATACTCGCCCCCGGCAACTTGATAGATGGGAAAAGTGGAGGAGTGAGCGGGCGTATTCATTACTGTCCTCGGATCGACGAGCATACTGGAGAAACAACCATGACTCTTGATGACTCGCAAAATAGCTTTTATTTGCTCGTGAGTCAGGTTTTGTTCCGCGAAAACCGCACGTAATTTTTCTTCAAACATTTCGACGGTTTCATGCAAACCAACAGAATTGCAATCATTTGTTGCTGATTCATTTGAACCACTGTTAGTCGATTCAGCGTCAAAAGAATTAGGATCTGCATCGATAACGCTATCATGAAAATCATTGACCTCATTGAACGCAGAGAACGAAGGAGAAGCTACATTTTCGGAGCAATCAACAGAAGCTAAAGAAGCAACGTCAGCAAGGGAGTCATGAGGGATTGCAGAATTATCTGGTGAAGCTTGTGCTAAATAATCATCACGAGCTCTTTCAAATAATCTTTTTCTGCGAGCTCTATAATCAACGCTGCAATTACTGAGACATTTCCTAGACCGTAAACTTTGAAGCCTGTACATTTTGTACGAACGTAGAGTAAATAAAAAAAATTATATACATATATATATATATTTACGACCCAAATGCGTTGTTCGCGAAAGACGACACTATCCTGCTTACAGTCGCAAGTTGCGATGACGTAGTCGAAGAGCTGCAGTGCGGGTGTTGCTTGCGCGCAGTCCTTGAATTTCCAGTTGATTAAATGTACTGTAAAATATGAAAAACCTATTAGAAAATATGCCTGAATAATAAATTATTAGCTACTATCAATATATCTAGCTTTCTTATATTATTGTACTCTATAACAGACACAAAAAATAAAAATCACAACACAATGTGGTGCCTTATATCGTTTAAAATCCATGTACAAATTTTCACTCTTCTTCGAATCATGACTAATTTGCTTGGATAACATAATAAAAAAAGCTTCTTAAGCTTGTAAGAAATAAACTTCTCAAACTAGAAGGATAAAACTATGTACAGTGCTTATAAATGACCTGACAATACTGTACGTATTCTAAGATTCAAGATTGCCAGGCTCCGTTACAAAGTTTACCTGAATGGACACACGCGCAAAACCAAAAATAGCCTCTGATTCTTACATACATATCTAAGGTCATTCTTTTTAGTCCAAGAGACTTGTATATTAAGTTTGTACACAATTTTTCTGATAAAATCAATATAATAACTTTATATATTTACCAGTATTTCAAGAGTTAATCTGAATTATTATGCTAAATAGCTGGCTGCTCATTGATATGCTGGGAAATATATAAAGTAATAATATCAGTCTGATCAGAAAAATTGTTTACAAAGTAATAAAACAAGTATATATGGCGAAAAAATTGAATTGATTCCAGTTATCCAGTATTATGGGCTAAATGTGGCTTGACACGTGGAGGTGCTCCAGGTAAACACTATGTCCGAGTGAGGTAATTGGAAAGCTTTCTATACAGGCAGCTTTGTCATATCATGTATAACTTCTGTACAAATGTTTAGCCTCCTAGCAAAGAAATTACAAAAACAATGGACCTGACATGATATCAGTCATGACTAACTTGATTGGTTAACATAATAAAAAAAAGTTTCTTTAGCCTTTAAAAAATAAACTTATGAAGCTAATTGGCTAAAAGTTTGTACAGTGCTTATAAAATACCTGACAATAGTGTACGCATTCTAATATTCAGGATTACCAGGCTCTGTTACAAACTTCTCCTGATTAGCCACACGCGCAAAACCAAAAATAGCCTCTAATTTTTACATTCTTTGCCAAGATCATTCTGTTAGTCAAAGAGACTTGCATAAACATTTCGAACATCATTTTTATGACAAAATCAATATTATAATAACATTGCATATTACCCAGTTTATCAAGAGTAAATCTCAATTATAGAGCTACTCAATAAATAGTTGGATGCTAATTAATATATTCATAAATATACAAAGTCATATTATGTTATATGACTCTAGTCAGAAAAATTCAGTTTTAACTAAAAATACAAGTCTCTATGGCTAACAAATTGAATTGATTACTTTTATTAGATATTATGGATTATTTTGGGTTGTTGCGTGGCGTGGTCGAGGTAACCACTATGACTGAGTGTGGTAATGTGAAAAAACAGCATGCAGGCAGGTTTGTCCTGTCATTTACAACATCTGTACAAAGTTTTAGCCCTCTAGCAAAGAAATTCCAGAAATAATGCTTGTATAAGCTTGTTTAGCCTGTAACAAACAAACTTATTAAGCTAGAAGGTTCGAAACTGTGTATATTGCTTATAAATTACCTGACCATACTGTACGTATTCTAAGATTCAAGATTGCCAGGCTCCGTTACAAAGTTTACCTGAATGGACACACGCGCAAAACCAAAAATAGCCTCTGATTCTTACATACATATCTAAGGTCATTCTTTTTAGTCCAAGAGACTTGTATATTAAGTTTGTACACAATTTTTCTGATAAAATCAATATAATAACTTTATATATTTACCAGTATTTGAAGAGTAAATCTGAATTATTCAGTTAAACAGCTGGGTGCTCATTGATATACTGAGAAATATATAAAGTATTTATATTAGTTTGTTCAGAAAAATTGTGTACAAAATAGTAATACAAGTACGTATGGCTAAAAAATTAAATGAATCACTGTTATCAAGTATTCGAAGCTAATTTTGACTTGACGCGTAGGGGTTATTCATAGGTAAACTCTATAACAGAGACAAAAAATCCTAAAAATAGCAAAAAAATTAGCTACTTGATGTTGTTAAAAGCCGTGTACAATTTGTTAGCCTTCTAGCAAAAAAATTATATAAAAAGCCATTACATGATATCAGTCATGACTAAGTTCACCAGGTGCCTATATATGAAAATTGTCTTTAGCTTGTAATTAAATAAATTATATTCAAGCTACAAGGCTAACAAATTGTGCATGGTTCCACATAATAATCTCATTCAAATAATTTTTTTCAACTGGTCCTTGTATAAATGACCCTGGACACTTACATACGCCTCAGCACCTTATGTGTCAGATCCTTCACTATTGTAGAGAAACCGATGAAAATCCTTGGTGGCCTGATGTTAATTTGAATGTGTTAGAGCTGCACTTCCTGTTCCTGATGAGCAGATATGCCACACGAGGTTCAGAAGGTCTTTTTACCTGCAAGCAGAAATGTATATGAGAATATGTATATTTAAATTATTTCCTGAAAATAAAAGGATTGTATGGCCTGAGGAAAGTAAAATGCATTAAATAATAAATACAAATCGATACATATTTAAGTTATTTCAAATATTTATTATACCTTTTTTCCTGTAAAACTGTTGAAATGTTGAACTGAGGTGAAACCTTTTGACAGGGAGAGCTGTACGGTGTTGTAGGCCTCGGTCAGCAATTCCCAAAAACAATTTTCCTCAACAAAAAAAAATACTTAGAAAATTTATTTCAATAGTAGAATAAGAAAAAAATATCAAGAATATTATTCATATAAACAAAAATAAACTGATAGAGAAAGTGACTGATAGAGAAAGTGAGTGAAAGAGAGAGAGAGAGTAGATGAGAGAGATAAAAACAGTAGAGATACAGAGAAAAAGAGAGAGAGAGAGATTCTGCCAAGAGCTGCTCCTGGGCCTGCTTCCCGTCAGCCTCTGGTGGACGTGGCCAAGGATTGCAGTGCAGTAGGTAGCTTTTGATCTCTGAAACTGAAGACAAAGATAATTTTGATTTATAACCTAACCTCACTTTTCATGTATTTTTCGCGCACGATATTCCATAATTATTCGGTAATTTTATAAGACTTAAAATTGAACTATTTGGAAACTTTAGTTAATACTGTACTAATTACCAGCTTAATAATAATTAATGTATGCGTATTAGTATGTAAAAATGCGCGTGGAAAAAATCATAAGTCGACGACAATGCCGCAATTATAACCGAATTTCAATAATATTTATTAATAAAAAACACTTAATTTACACGTAAATGTACTTACCAAAGAAGATTGTATAGTTGTAGCTGTAAAAACACTGAATAATTATTGTAAAACAATCGTTATTGCGTGTCTAAGATTTTTTGCTGTTGACGTGTGAGCGACTCAAGCAAAAAGGACCGAAAACCGCCGAGATTCCGAGAAGTATAAAAATGCCGGAATCACATGAGCAGCGCGGTCGGCGCCAAATTCAAATCAAACTGAGTCGACAACGATGTTTTAATGTTTAATATATAGAAATTATTAATTTTATTTCATTGTTGATTTATATAATTGATATATATATATATATTATTGTTAGTTATATAATCTTATTAATAACTATTATAAAAAGTCTACTAATAATTTAAAATATGTAACGCAAATTAATGAACAATAAAATAAGTATTAACGTCCCTGTTAAAAATAGTCCATTAAAATCGATAAAAGTAAATAAAATTGAATGGTATTTTTTAATCATGTTTATGCAATTAAAACTCATTTAAATTCAATTGAATTGTTTTCCGAAAAATTGCAGTCAAAAAAAAGCATGAAAATCCAACATTTTGCCGGATTTTCGTGAACGCGAAATGCAGCACGTAAAGTTGGTATTGTGTCGTCATCGTGACAGCGCCAAAATGCTCGAAAATTATTAGTGGCACAATGCTGTCACAGAGATTGTCAAAATGTCTACATACGGCCGACTCGATATGTGCCACGACGTGTTCCCTGGGTGCCGACATCGTACCGAAGCTCCGTGGCGCCATTTTTTTCTGACCGATAAGCGCCACGGCATGCCGACATTATGCCAAAGCTCCCTGCTGTCATGTTGCCGTCATAGCATGCGCCATGCCCTGTTTACAATGTGCCGACATCGTGTCGAAGCTCCGTGGCGCCATTTTTGGCCACCAGACATGCGCCACCACGTGTATACATTCTGCCGAAATTCCAAGCAGTCCCGATGCCGCCACGGCATGCGCCACGGCGTGCAGCCTTTCTGCCGACTTTGTGACAGCAAAATTGGCGGGCCACTGAAAATTCCACCAGGTGGCGGCACGGAGACGACATTATGACGACATGAGCGGCCAGCATTCGTGGCCCTAAAATGACGGGCACGCGATGTTATCGGGGGATCCCCCCCGATAACATCGCGTGCCCGTCATTTTGGGACCACGAATGCTGGCACGGTGTGTCGCCATTGTGCTCACATCGTGACATCTCGCGTTGGAATTCTCGGTCGCCCGCCATCATGGTTGACATAATGTCGACATTT
>UCOJ01001757.1:0-22049 GCA_900474305.1 Cecidostiba fungosa
CCCTGCGGAGGGGGGGGGAACGGGGGGGGGTCTGCTCTCGTTTTACAACTTCGCCAGAGAGGCGGCCTACACGCGGCACATCCTCTTTCTTAATGACGGGCAATAAAAAGTTCGACACGTTTCGAATTGTCGTAAAGGCCGTGCGTGCCGAGAAGCTAAAACGCTCGGAGAGCTGCGCTCCGCGCCCTTTTCAGCATTACAATGGCCGCTTCCGAGGATATTCTTTCGATTTTCCAAATATTATTACCGGATTTTTTTTTCTTTTTTTTTTTTGGCTGCGAGCGAGCTTTTTTCGTGGGGTATGACGGTGAATTTTGGAGGAATCTGCAGCGGAGTGAGTTTGGTGATATTTTTTTATTGCATTTTTGACGATTCTTAGAACTGTGATGTATTGATTTGAGGTAAGAATGGGGAGAAACATTTTATCTCAGTTATATATTTCATGCGCTGCATGTCATTCCTGGATGGACAAGTTATGCAAACTATGTGTATGAAAGTACTTTTATTATATTATATACGTTCGACTGCTTCTTTTGATATTATCGAGTTATTTCTGAAATAGAATGTCTATCTCGGGGTTATGGAAATGCTTTGAAATTCAGTGTTGTTCGTAGTTCGTATCATATATAGTTTATACGTAAATCCAAGCGTAAATCCGATTTGATAATAAAATAAACCACCATAATATGACCTATATCGATATATATACACGTTTAATTTGCAGTTATCGACTGCAAATTAAATATCGTTAAAACTCACCTGCGAAATTTTTAACGAGACATATGAAGAGTGCGGAATTACAATGTTTAATATATAAAACACGAGAACCGCAGAGAAACTTCGATTTTTCATTTGCCAAGATAATTTTAGTCATTTCTTGATTTGATATATTGTTTGAAAATAAAATTATTTTTAAACAATATAAAAAAAGACATTAGATATGTTCAGTAACAAAAACGATCCAATAATATATTCAATACGTTAATGAGAATCACCGATGCTTACATAATAAAGCCAATTTCGAAAATACCGTTTCTCGATTAAATGAAATCATCGATAATGGTATGAATAAAATTATTTTTAAATAAGCAAAAAGACATCGAGACTGTTCGGTAATAGAAATAATCCAATAATGTATATCGAATACACTAATTGGAATCACCGATGCGAATATATTTATAATATTTACTTCGAGACTTCTGACCCGTCTATATCCAGCTACATTAATTAATCAATCCCCAGACTTCCCTGATCCGGAGCATCGAAAGATGTAAAAAAAAGTAAGCATCAGTAGCCGAGGAATAAGGATAAATTAGGCAAGGATGAAAGAGGGCGGATGCGCTGCAGATGGCGCGGGATGAATTTTCTTTCTCGTATGCAGCCGCGCGCGGCGTTCTCTATTAGGTCGTAAAGGCAGCCGCGTTGAATAATTCACGGGGGGACGTTCTTCGTTTCGCAGATTTCGTCCAACGCGGAAGAGCGACAGACGAGGATCCGGCGGTAACGACGACACTCGCGAGCACACGTCGATCCATTAAAATTCGTTATATTCTTTTCACGCGCGATATGATTGGAATTTCAAAAGTGTACTTTTATTTAAAACATGATATCTTTCATCCTGTTCAACCTGCGATTGTCAGCGATCTTTGTTACACAAGTATATATAAAATATATAAAACATTAGTAAATTAAATCAAGAGAGGGAGAGGTGCGTAATTGAGTTCCCTGTCCAAATACAGCAGCGTACGTTTTCCTAATTCGATCGTCTTTGAAGGAACATGAAAGTAATAAGATTCACGCTAGGCGTATATAGACTCAGAGTGCGCTGTGCTCTACAGTAGCAGCAGCAGCAGCAGCAGCGCTGCCTCTCTGTAAGTTCTAATTGACCAAGTTGGTCGCAGGCTACACTTGTCAAAGTTTCAGAACAAGAGCTGCCTTGTAATTAACTACTGGAGGGGCTATTATTATCCTCGGTATCGCGGACATTCTGAGATGATCTTGATTATAAACCGTTCTCTCTCTCTCTCCTTTAAAGTCTAATTTTAATAAGATTCATCGTCTCTTCGTTTTATTCGAAAACATTACTGTTTCCCTCGCTGCAGCTGTCGCATTTTGGCTAACAGAGGATTATAAGCGCGTTGGTTTTCCCCGATAATGGCGATTTTTTTTTAACCGAGCGCGCCAACCTTTCTTCTTTTTTATTCACGCGTCCCCCCTATAAATCTGAATTTTATCGCCGCGTGACGAATAATATCCCGCACTTTTATTATCGTTATTATATATTCCGCTTTGAAAAAAAAACGTATAGCAAGTGAGAGAGAGAGAAATGCTTGCGTAACGATCGAAGCGAAACGGAGGAAGCGTTTCGCAATTCGGCGGTTAGTCGAGCGCGATAATTAAGTAACACAGAGAGAGAGAGAGAGAGAGAGAGAAAGAACGTTGCTATATATCGGTCACTTTTTCCTCCCCCAAACCGCGTATCGATCGGCGCAATGGATTTTCTTTTTAGAAGCCGCGATTTATTTCGAAATACATTATTCGCTTGCGCGCGGCCGATTGTTCGCCTTTTTACGAGCGACTGCCTTGTCGGGTCATTGCCGCGCGCGCGCGCGAGCGACAGTTTCCATTTCGCACGGCCGATCGGTTCTCTCTCTCTCTCTCCCACTCTGGGAAATATTTAAAAACAGAGAGAGAGAGAGAGAGAGATGGAACGAAATTTATACGAGTGTTTGGAAACAAACAGAGGCGCTACGAATATTTCGAAAGCGTGAGACGGCGCTTTTAGTCGTTCGGAAAAATCCTTTTACGCATTCCGTGTATAGTATGCTATACCTACGGCGCGACGAGCATCAGGCTAAGCATTAAAAGGCGGCGCGTTGCGACGAGGGCGTTTGCACGGATGCACAAAGTACAAGTCACGACGATCGAGCGTATATATATATACACACCTACTGTGCTGGGTTGCCAGGACGACATCGATCTCCGCTATTTCGACGAATAAATTTGCGAGAAAGAGAGAATCCTATAGTTCTCTCGCTAGACCTTTGAACCACTATGATGTACTGATGTCGATTATATGTATATATAGATCTGGAGAGCAGGTTAGAAGGTATTTTTTTTTTCATACATGACATTGCCTGGAATGTAATATCGATGGTGGTATGTTTTAGTTTCTATTGGATTTAGCATTGACGAGTATATGCAATGTAGGGCGTGATTTATAATTGAAAGAGGTATTCCTGCATGCGATGCGTTTATTTTCGGATTATTGAATATTGAATTTGAAAAGAATACCGCCCTATTGAGATGGAATTCAAAGTATTTCGAATTTCCAATATACCTAAAATATATAGTCATTCTGCATTTAGACTATAGTCGTTATAACCTTTTTTGAAATTGCTATATACAACTAAACAAACTCTCCAAGAACGAATCCCACGAAAACAGAGAGACGCTCCATCTATAGTTTCTTCAATTAGACCATTCTTGGAAGCAACTTCAAATTATAGCTCGTACCATATCATACGAGCAAAGCACACCTCGCCCACATACCTCAGCTCTAAACGCATGGCCAAAATTCCATGCCAAAACCAACAACCACAGCAGCAGCAGCAGCAGCAGCAACAACAATCATTATTACCATAATACCTCACACGTGTAACGCGAGACCAGCTCGTCTCGGCAACGCAACACCCACAGCAGCAGCAGCAGCAGCAGCAGCAGCATCTGCTGCAACGAGCTAAGTCCACGCGCGTATATACAAGTCTTTGCTTCCCTCAGCGCTCTATAGTATACTGTGTTGGCTCAAGCTCGCGGGGCGTAAATTGCAGTAATTGTAATTTATACGCGCGCATCATCCTATGTTAATTATGAGAGCTGGCAGCGGCAGAGAGCACGCGCTCTCTCAGGCCATTCATCTTTTCGGCGAACATATAACACCCACACACACAGACACAGAGATCGTAAGAGTATATATATACAGCGTTGCACTCACAATTCGATGTGTCTCTGTGTGCGCATATTTAAACGCGTTTCTAGCCTGGGATTTACGAGCTTTATAGGGATCGCGCGCAGCTGACATTTTCACGCGCGGCTCGCCGTAAATTTTTTCCACTCCCTTGTTTTTGTTTTTATCGCGAATCTTCGCAGCGCGGCCGCACTTCTCCGCTTTTTACCGTACATTTTCCATCGGATTTTTTCTTTTTTTTTCACAGACGCACAGAATATCGCCCTGCTTTTTATATCACACTTGCGGGCTGCGCTGTATATTGCGCGAGAGGAAAAACTTGCAAGCTCTTATGCATTTCTCCGACAGTCCGTGTCTATATACGATATTGTGTGCGTAGGTATATAGGTTTGAAGAGGCTCTTCGACGATCACGGACTATCTATATACATGACACCTAATGCTTCTGACGTATTATTATTATTATATACAGCTGCGCACGTGGGGAAAGAGGGGCAAGCGAAAAGTGATGGAAACGCGAACGGAAAAGTTGCGGGTCGGCGGGCTGAGCTTAATAAAAAGCGTATACGTGATGCCCGAGAGTCCCTCTCTATCTATATATATATATCAGAAAAATGAAAAGCCAGCCGCAGTAGTCTGGCGGGGGCTTTTTCATTGGACACGTTTCTCCAGACGTGAGTTATAATGCGTTCTGCGCGCGCGACTTCCTTTGCGGTGTATATAAGAGTTGAAAGGAATTTTTCGTCAATGACACACAGCCCCCCCCCTGCCCCCGTATAGCAGCTATACGTGCTCGAACTGCTTAGCTCTCTCGTTGATGCGGTCGAAAGACAGAAAGGTTTCTCGTATTTTCTGTATACCTATATGTACGACGAGGTCGCGAGAGCTCTATACGGATTCGATGTAACTCGGTTATATACTTATATACTCGCAACTTGCTGCGCAGTTGGCTTGACGAGGACCTTCTTTTTCTCGTGTCTGCTGAGGGAGAGAGAGAGAACTAGTTGTGGATTCAGTATATGGAGGTTTTATATATAAAGAGTTGCCAAAATGGATATCGCGTAAATCAAGTCCCAATATATTCCATATAGATAAAAAGCAAACACACTCAAAGGGGTGGTTGCGACGCATCGTCCTATGTAGGGGAAAAAAAGAAGCTATCAGTGCATCCGTCTTTCGAGGCACACACACGTTCTATCTCGTTATATCGATGTCTCACATGACTGACGCTGTACATCAGCTCGGCTTTCCTCATTCGTTCATCTCGTATTATCAAAGCCCTCCGAGAGAGATAGGGAGAGATGTATAGCATCTGCAGCTGCTTTCAAACGTATAAAATTAGAAGAAAACGACGAGGAAGAGGAGAAAAGACAATTATGTACAGCTGGCTTGTATACACACAGCAGCTGTAGCTTCAGTTTCCAGTTTGACTTTCGGATTTCGCGACTCAGTAAGCAGTGATATTGGAAAAGTTGATGACTCGAAAGCGCCGGTCTTCGATCCAGAAAATAACGCCTACAACGCGATACAGCCCTATCTGGGAAAGAAAGTACATATTATACGGTATAGTATCTTGCGATATACAAGTGCGCGTTGATTCTAGCGCGAGTAAGAATGCGATTTTACGCTGGAAAATTAAAAGATCCTCCGCTATATAAGCCTACTATTATATACTGTAAAAGCAAAAGACTCCCCCCGTATCCGCGAATCTTTGTCGCCGCCGCGAAACTTTGTTTTATGAGGCTTAAAGGTAGAGAGAGAAAGAGAGAGAGAGAGAGATAAGGGCTGCATCCGAGAGCTTTGCGATTTTTATATCCGGGATAGTTCGCTCGAAATAAATTCCTCCGCGACTCTAAGGTTATCGGGCTTATCGGCGCGTGAGTGCGGCGCTCGAAAAGTTTATGGACGAACCCGCCCCAAAGTGAAATCCCGTGGAATCCCATACTCGACTGCTTTTTTCCACGGTATAAAAATCTTCCTCTTTCTCTCTCTTTCTCTTCCTCTCGATATACATATCAGCCGAGAGAGAAAGCGATTGTCACTCGCAGATTCGATCCGTCAAGCTCCACAGCCCTTCATGCGTTAGCTCGTCCCTAGAAGGACCCTCGAATAGCTCCCGTTGTTTTTAACGGCCGAACGGATTTCCATCGCACGCAGTATACATATATAGCTCATCGAGCGAAAGGCAAACAATGGCTCGCGGCAAAAAATCAAGAGGACTAATGATCACTGCTATAAGGGCACTGCCGTGAGTTTTCACGTGGTATACATATATACGTATACCGCGTGTATTTAGCGAATCAAACTCGCGGAGAGAGAGAGTCAATGTTTGCGTCGGTGGAAGTTCGAGAGTGGCTTTGTAGTTTTGAAAGGGAATCCGATAAGTATTTTTGCCCGCGAGTTTTCTACTACTCCTTTCGCCGAGGCTTTTTTTTTTTGCTGCGCGCTGTGAAAACAAGCTCTACTTGCGCGGTTTGTTTTTTGCGGAGAGAGAGAGAGAGAGTTTCGAGGTCGGCGCAGATTGAATTCGATTACGCCGTTGCTGCTGCTGCTGGTCGAAAGGTTCTGCTGTATTGTGCCAATTTTTCATTCGCGGTCGAGGGGACAAGTCTGTAAATAAGCGGGCCACTTGGAAGCTTGTGTTGTTTTTCTCCTCTCTTTTTTTTACCGGGGAGAAGGCAGGAAAAAGCTTCGGCTTTGTTTATCGTCATTATTCATTTCGTAATGCCGGACTTTTTAGATTCAGCATGGACGTGAAGGAAATTTTAATGGAATAATAACCGGAGATTGCGGTCAGTCGTCTCGATGCGAGGAATTGCTCTGAAAAAACAGCGAGGGGCAACTATTATTAAACAGGATACACGTGTATAAGTGGTAGAAGCCCGAGTTTGTCGAGACGTAACGCAGCTCTGTGTCTAATTAGTTTACAGATTTTATCTCTCCACATCAGCAATAATATATAACTACGTCTGTCTCTTAAACAGCTCGTTACACTGGAAAGAAAAAAGCTCTCTTTCACTGTGTGTCTCAGTAACGCAAGAGAATTCCAAGAGTGAACCGAATGGAATGGCAAAGTGGAATACCTAATTCACGAGCTTTCTCTATACACATCGCTTCTCTCTTTCTCTCTGTCTTTGGGCTGCTGCAGTGTCGCCGTATACCTCGATATGGAGCCGAGAAAGAGAGAGAGAGAGAGAGAGAGCGCGTGCTTGGAATCCCGCGCGACGGATTAAACGGCTCGCCACACGAGTGCTCGACAAATTCCTCGACGCATCTTGCAAATGCAGAAACAAAGAGCCGACCCGTGTCCTTTTATCGAGCGTCATTCGGCATCTCTTTCTATCTATAGTGTCTTTTATCCGTTATCCCTATCCCCGAGAGTTTGAGAGATTTTTATTTGCTGATGCTGTCTCTCCGGCGTGTTGCAAGTATATACTTGAGGTTTACGAATCGAGAGGCTAATATTGCAAATAAGTCCAAGACGTCTTTCTCAATAAGAAGAAGAGGAAGAAGGTGAAAAGAAAACGAGATTGATCCGGTAATGAAGGTGGCTGTACGCGCGCGAGCAATTCTCCCCGGCAATACCGCGCCACTTCCGCGGAGAGAGACTGAGAAAGAGGTTGCAGAAGTATATTTCCCGAGAGTAATGCCTTTCGATTACTCCCCTCATCGGTCGCGCGCGACGAGATGGACCTGAAAGAGAAAGAGAGAGAGAGAGAGAGAGAGAGAGAGGAGTTTCCGACGAGAAGCCGATGCGCTCGGCTACCTCCTGAGGCTTGTCTCTCTTTCTTTCCCTTTGACTATCTCCTTCTCTCTCATTCGATTTCAAAGTTGTAATATAATTTTCCAGATGTCGAAAAACTCGCTGCTGCTACTGCTGGGAATGTACTTTAGACTCGATGACATGCGGCTTGGGAAGAAGAATGAAACGCGTCAAAGACTGCATTTATGATGCATATTGAAAAGTGTTGCATGATATAACTATGGCAATGATGAAAATTTATATATTTATGTACACATCGATTTCATGCGCGAAGTATCGTAAGTAACGATTCCGATCGAGAGAAAGAGAGCCGTTGAAAGCGGAATACATATATCTCGAGATATAAGCAAAAGTAGCGAGGGTTGTATCAATTCTATATTGATTTACATATAATCCTCCATACGGCGCAGTATAGCCCGCGCCGTCGTCGCGGGGCAAAAAGAGATAAAGCTTTATGGTAGTAGAGAGACGGCGACAAAAAGTATACACACACACACACACACACACTATAGCACAAGCTGTTATTAGTGGCTTCCTGCAAATAAATAAAAGTCAACGGAACAATGGCATTCTGGCAGTGGTCCATCTGGCCGCAACCTGATCCCCGGCAAAGTTTTTCTTTCGCCCCCTCCGAGCGCCGACATCAGAGACAGAAAACGGCCCAAGTTTAAATGGCTGTCGTCACACTTGTCACTCTTGCTTTCTATATAGGTACATTTATCCGTATGATAAATCTGTCGTCCCCCAATTTCTACAATAATTTTCCATGGCTCAGGCAAACACACACACATGCGAAGCAAACTAATAACCATATACGTCGAACAACAGAGAGACTATAGCTATTCCCAGAGCATATTTGTACTCTAGTTACAATTCGAGCATACATGCTAGAGTACACGTAATTCTCGGCAATGAATTGACTCGATAATTAAATCGACCCGAATGTCGCTTTCCATATATAATAACCCCGCGAGGCTTTTACCTGAAAAATAAGCGAGTCTTGTCAAGCTATAACTGCTGCTGCTGTAGTTGTAAGCGGAAAAACGTCGCGTCGCGAGAAAATTCCCCGCGTGCTTTACAGAAATCTCTCGACCTGACAGCAGTTTGGAAAATCTCGATTTTCCTCCGGACAAAGGGGGTCTCCCGCGAGAATTCAAATATATACACCAAGGCTGCGGTGGTTTTCCTGCGCACGCTCTCTCTCTCTCTCTCTCTCTCGGCAACTTACGTCACTCGATTTCTCTCCTCGAGTGCTGCTACGCTATTTACACTGCAGCTTGTCGATATACGATCGTCCCGGGGCTGCTGCTGCTGCGTTAGCTCTCGCTCCATCTTTCTTGAGTTTCGGGGGCTGACAGTCGCTATGCTAATATCTATATACGATACCCACCGCGTGCGAGAGAGAGAGAGAGAAAGCGAGTAGTCTTTGTTGGCCAAACACCGCGACTATAACCGGGCACTTTGCCTCTGCGGCGAATCTATCGATCGAGCTTGTGCAGAGGAAGAAGATGCTTCCGTTTTTTTTTAAAGCTCGCGAGCTTCGTGACGACGAATTGAAAATTAAGCTTAATGCAAGCTCTTGTATATATTGTGTGTGTGTGTGTGTGTGTGTGTGTGTCTTGCAAGACAGTCGAGAAGGTTTCTGCATAGTGGAACATGACGCTGAATTGCTATAGTGTTGTTGCTGCTAGCTGCTACTGCTTGGGCTAGCTGCAGTCTATATGCAAATCGAATAGCGCGCCAGTGCGGCTAGTGAATCGGCTGCTATGCCGGCGGCTAGCTGCAGTTTACAACTAAGCTCATTTACGGCTCTACCTGCACGTGAGGGTCTGTTGGCTTGCTCGTTCGTGTATATTCTCTCTCTCCCTTGCTCTCGTTAGTTCTTACTCTCGCAAATTTCTGAGGCCATTGTTACACCTATGGGTCGATTAGATGATTTTTTTAGATGGCCTGCGATGGCGAGAGATTCCAGTGGCTGGATGAGCACTGCAGCGTATGTTTCGTCAAGTTTGGAGATTACAGAGTGATCGTATTTTAAATTCTGTTATGGTATGTTTGATTTTTTTAACAACACTTTCTACACCGATTCACTGCATTTACATCATTCGTCTTAATTTAGGAGTCACTCTTTTGACAACGAATTCATTCACCAGTTAACTTAGCTGACAAACGGAATATCCATTATGCGCACATGATGCACACAATCGTTCCGAAATATATTCCATATCTCTCTCATCAGCCCCACACGTCCAGTAGCAGCACCGAATTCCAACTAAGAACTCGCCGCCATAACAAGCACCGCAGACACTCCAGCAGAATAATCATACAAAATTTCGATAAGCCTCTGCAGAGAGCATGCATGTACGTATACATAATATCTCGACCTCTCTCTCTCTCTCTCGCCCTCTGGCCAACATTAGCAGTGAGGGAGCAGCTCGCACCAAGGAACTCGCGCACGGCCGATTAACTTCAATTCCCCTATCGTTCTCTTTGTTGGCCAAAGTCCGCATTTCGGATGATAAATTCTGTGCTCGCTGTGAATTTCCCGGTTGAAATTCTCTCTACCTCCCCGCGTCTCTCTTGCCCCACCTTGTATACGAGGAATTCTGCAAAAAAATGATTTGGTTAACTGGTTTAGAAACTTTGCTGCCTGAGTCTGCTGTTAAAATTATTTAATTATTAAATTTATATCATTTATTACGTGGTCGTACTGGACCATGGGGGGTTGACTCTTGTTTGGCCCAAAACTCGTGTTCGTCCGTGACAGTACAGAATATTATACTTGTCACTTTACACTAGCCTACACGTATCTATACTCACTTATTTATTTAAAGAGCAATGCCCACGGCCAATGGATACAATCCTTGGAAGTGCAACCTGTAAAACCTATGCAGTTGTTTAGATTATGAAAAAACATGAATTTAAACAAAATTTTAACCTTTATAAGGGGTCGGACAGTGTTAAAAAATGCCTTTGATTTTTTAAAGTCTGACTAGTCCCCGGCTGTATCTACTGCAAACCAAATTAATGATGAAGATATACTTAACAACAAGGCTCCCTGATCCAATCAATTTTATTCGATTACTCATAAAAAAGACAACTTTCTGAAAAAAATAATCGCTCGTAAACCATGCATAGGGGTCAAAACGGCAGATTTTCGTAAAACAATTTTCAAGTAGTTCCAAGCGGTCATTTTTATGATTAATCGAATAAAAGTGATTGGATCAGAGTTCCTTGTTGTTAAGTATATTTTCATCGTTAATTTGGTTTGCAGTAGATACAGCCCCGAGGACTAGTTAGACTTTAAAAAATCAAAGGCTTTTTTTAACACTGACCCACCACTTATAAAGGTTAAAATTTTTTATAAAGTTCATGTCTTTTCATAATCTAAACAACTGCATAAGTTTTACAGGTTGCACTTCCAAGGATTTTTTCCATTGTCCGTGAGCATTGTTCTTTATAATACTAAAAAAAGTAGAAAAATAAATTTAGTTTACCTTAAAAACTCGGTTCTAAAAGTCGGTAATCTAAGCAGCCATACAGCGAATCTTTTTTGTCGAATTGCTAATATACCTTTAGAGACGCGTCGGTGCGCGCTGATGAACGTCGCGCGCGATTAAACTTGCAGAACGCGCGCGCGCGTGAATCTGACTGTCCACCACAAGAGAAGAACATTGTTAACCCTTTCATATCGAGTCTTTTTTGCGTTGTCCGCGGAATTGCCACTTCGCTTTACGAGAGTATGTATGTGTGTGTTTAGCCGGACACCCTGTCTTATCAGCTGCATCTTCGTATATAATTTTCAATTTTTATCGAAACATTCAGCAGTCCGCGAGTACACACACGGGGGTAATATATACCATCAGTGTAAACAAACTGACTCTCGGAGCGAACGAGGTGTGTTTGTGCGTTAAAGTGATCGACCCGGAAAGCGCGCGTGTGTATAGTAGCTTCGAGGAACTACAGAAAGTAGATCATCGCAGATATTGTGATTGTTTTTGATTAAACGTATGATTCAGAGAGTTATATATTTTCATGTACAATTTAGAGTAATATTGCGTTTCCGGCTGCGTCTCTATTATTTTAGGCAATATTATGTTATTATTATCAATATGGAAACTAATATAGCCATGATATGAATAAATAACAAACGAACCGCGGCGATTGCGCCAAATGAAAACGTCAATACAAAATTGCGTTTCGAGCTAAATCATTAACCTTAACGATCTTGCCACTGTTTTATAGGAATCACCACCGCGCTCATAAAGTTCAGCGAAGCATCTCAGCCGAGACAAGAGCCAGTATAGCGCGCCAACTTCCTTATATACACCTAAAACGCAGTAAAGCGCAGTTAATCCATTAGCGAATGGTCTTATATATATATAAATCCATAAAGAAAGTGGAGGAGGAAGAAAAGCGCTCTCTTGTGCAAAAAAGTGCCCAATGGCGAATATACAAGATTTGCTCTCGTCCGGAGAGGAGAAAGAGAGAAGGTGATTGATAGGACGCGGAGGGGGCCATCAATGAGCCGGAACTCTTGCGTATATATATATAGAGAGAGAGCAGCATAAGACTGATGGCGCGACGCGTTCCGCATGTTTTTATGCGCGGAAAATTCGTTCTCTCTATAACACAGCGTCTGCCGGCCGCTTTTTCATTAATTAGAAAGAGTAGCTTGCTCATTCGTCAGTATAAAGAAGACTCATCCGAATGACTGTTCTCTCGGATTATAATATATATTCTACGCACAACAATTTATATCGACGCAATTTCATCAGATTAATAAAAAAGAAGAAGAAGAAGAAGAAGGCCGAACGACTCCGACAAAATTGCCTCCGGAAATTCCTGCCCCTCCTCTCTCTCTCGCTCGTTTTACAAAGTTCGCCTCGAGTTTCGCAGCTGAATCTTCTATTTTGTTTGTGGAACGCAGCAGCAGCAGCAGCAGCAGCAACCGACGCTTTCTCTCTTTTGCTTAGCATTTCAAGCTTGCGCGCACTCGGTTTCGCTCTTTCGAGTCTTCTATTTTGCGCCCTTCAATTTCCGCGTCTTTTCACGGCTTATAAGCATCGATATTCCTCCCCGCGAGCGCACAGACGATTTCCGCGCGTGATTTTTCACCCCTGAATGTGCAACGTACTGCAGTATATAGCAATGTGTACAAGGCGTTTATATATTTCTCTCGAGAAAGAGCTGGGGAGATATAGGAATAGCGCCGGAATTAAGCAAATTCCTCGGCACGCTTCTCTCTCTATTTCTCTTGCCGGCGAAAGTTTAATTAGCGCGTTGATCCGAGCGAACGAAGCTTCTTAAGCGTTGCTGTGCTCTCTCTCTATATACAACCTCGTAAATTCGGTATACACGTATACACGTACTGTGTGTGTGTGTAGAGAAACAAAAAGAAATTGGCACTTTTTTGCTTTTATCACTGCCTGATATATAGTAGCTGCGGAATCAATGTCCCGCGCTAAATAATAACTTTACAAGCCCTGATACACACACACAGAGTGAGTATATAGAATAAAAGCATATAGCGGTGATGTGGGGGGATATATAGCTATATAAGGGTCGCGTGCAGTATCGGATGTTCCGATTTTATTGGTGGGTAATGCGCCGTGTCACCTACTTTGGTCGGGGCACGAAGGCGGGATATCGCCGGGACACATTGCCTGTGCCCGCGTATCTTCCCTCCGACAAGGCGCTGCCGCTGCCGCTGCTGCTGTTCCGCTCCTACGAGCTTACCGTCCCGAGATTAATGTGAGGTACACCCGATCTCCAAGCACAGGAGACTATACGTATATATATATATATATATATATGGCGTGAGCTGTAGTCGAGCTGATCAAACGCGCGCGGCCTATAGGTACGAGCTTTTTTTGCTGCAGGCTGTAGACACGCGCTTTTTTCTCTCTCTCTCTTTCGTTTTTTTTCCTGATGCCGCACTGCTATATACCTATGTATGCGCTTGTAAACACGCGCGATATTTGCCGTGGTGCAGCTGGTGTATGTAGATTTGTAGACTCGCGTGGTGGTTCTTGCGCGCCGTGGAAAATCGTTGGTTCTGAAATTCTTATTTATTTTTCGAGCACTTTTTTTCGGGTATTTATTGTAGTATATTTTATATCCACATTCTGTACTATGAGCTTCACGAATAAAGGTGGTCAAAGGAAAAAGGTTATTCTTTTGCGTTTGTCAAAAGAATGTATAATATTAGTTCAAATATTCGAAAATTGCATTATTTTGCCTGAATCCATCGACATTTTGGATTACTATGTTATCAAATTCAAAAAGCGCGACCGTATCGCACCCCTCTCTCTTTAAAAAGCTCGCAGCGAAGATCTCTCTCTTTGGCCCCTGACGAAAAAAGCTCATCGAAAAAACTCGACATGGGAAAAAAAAGAAATGACGCTCCGCTCAGCCGAGCCGTTAGTTTTGTCGAAAGTCAGCGGAGCATGTTAAACTGGGCTGGTGTGCGGCTCTCTCTCACGACTGCATATAGGAAGAAGAGCCGGTTCGGAGAATGCGGACGTGTCGGCTTCGAATCACGGAGCCGTTTCAGATTGGAAAGCCATTCGGCGCTCTCGGGCCACGATAATTCGAGATCCCGGTGCCGCACACAAAGACTCTCTCTCTCTCCCTCTTTCCAACAGCCTGTATATGCAGTTTCAATTCAAGTCGAGCGTTTTACATCGTATAGGAAGGAATCGTATTCCCGCAATCGTTTTATGTGAGAACGCGCTCCGAGGGGGAAAAAGAGAGAAAAACGCCGGGAATGGAATGCGATCGCTTATTACGTGAAACTCGCTAATCTTCGGCGCTTTTAGGACATTTTTATCGCGTCTTTTTCGTTGAAGAATTTTTTCGTTTATGAAATAAAATTGCACCCACGAGGAAAGTAGCTTGTATAGGTATATACACGAGGAAACTTTTTATTAAAAACTTGAAGCAATGTTTTCTTATGGTATAACAGACGAGAGATACAGCGTAGTAGGTATAGTGAAATTCATCAAAATTGGGTATTATGAAGTTGTTTGGCCCCGAAGCATTATGAAATATGATCATATAAGTTTAACGATAGCGAGGAAGTTACAGAAGAGCCTGCCCCAGCACTGAGAGAGAAGTCGAGCGTAAGAGAATAGATGTAATCAATGTTGCGGTTGCCTCTCCCCACCCACCTTCCATCTCTCTCTCTCTCTCTCTCTCTCGCCACCTTTGCGAAATGTTACTTTGGCCCGCCACCACTGCAATCACCTTCGCGGCATAAAGTTCTTCAAATCAGTTTAGCGCTTCGCGGAGTTGAAATTTACTACGCAGAGTGCGTAAATATATCTATATACAGTCGCGGCAGTAGCTTCTCTCTCTCTCTCTCTCTCTCTCTCTCTCTCTCTCTCTCTCTCTCGTTTGCCATCGAAGCTTTTTCTATTTTTCCAAGAAAAGCGCGTTTGCACACGGATTTGTTTCACGAAATTCCGGAGTTTATATTTATTTGCTCCTCGTCGTGTGCAATCAACTCTGCAACTCAATTATTTATACTTGTGTATAGCGGGAAAGAAAAACAAACAGAAAATAATAAAAAGGTTTGAATAAACACAGCGTATACACTTATATATGCTCGTAATGAAAATACGCGGAAGAAGAATTCCTCGTGAAAGTACACACCTATCTAGCAAACACCATTACGTGATTCGGCATTCACTCAAATGGTTGACTTTTTCCCTATTTCCCCTCCTCGACAAGCGTCATTACGAATTTAACGAGGCGCATCGCACACAGAGCGCCGCCGGTAATTGTCGTTTTTAAAAGAACTATTCTCAGCGCTTATTTGTCAAGCAATCGCGTTACAACTCTCCATACTCATATCGACACACACACACACGCAGAATAGGAGAGAAGCGCCTAAATGTCCAATCGATCAATGTCACATACATACTATATATACTATAGTACAGAACGCGTAGGAGTCTCAATTTATTGACATAAACACACACACACACACACACACACACACACACACACAGAAGCGAGTGCGCATCATTACATCAAAGCCGTTTCGATTTTCGGACGATCCATCGTAATTTTTTTTTTTGCCACCTGCACAGAGAATAAGTTGTTTTTTCACCACACAGACATCGGCGGGCGGGCGAAACGAATTTAATCTCCGCGTTCGTTTTCTCGCAAATCAAACTCGAGTCTTTGGTACACGCGCGCGTCGGAAGTGAGAGAGGAGCGAAAAGCACTCAAAGGGTCCTGTTCAAATATAGCGGGCTGTATGAAGCTATCGTCGTCGTCGTTCTCTCTCCAATTGCGCGCTTCGAGTTTGCCATATATATATATATATATACCGTCGTCTGTATACCGATGCGACGTACCGAAGCAAGACTAGCGAAATTGTTGTTTCGGAAATACTTCATTCGACGAGCTGTGTGTGTTTGTATGGATTTGTGTGGGCGACGGATCGGCTGTTGCTTGCAGATTTTGGTCAAGTTTATTGCTGCGGGCTAATATACGGAAAATTGCTTGCCTCGATGTGAAAATAAAAATAGATTCTATACTTACGAATGCAAATTGCGTACACTCATCTGCCTACTATAGCAGCTCATTCATTTTGAACGAGAAGACGCTATATAGATTAAGCCGACGGCTGACTATACCGCGACTCCATCTACTCATGCATAATCCAACAGGCGTTACAGTAACATCAATTCTCATATATACATACACCGAGAGTTTCTATAATAAATCACGCAGGTGTTAATTCATCTCAATTTAATCCGCGTGAATCGACGCGCAGCCCGACACGTTAACCTTTTTAATGATTATCACGCAATAATCCCGTGTACCTGCGTGTATATATACACTACTATATATAAACGAAAGCGAGAGCGCCGGACTTTCGCGCCATAGTCGACATTAACGATCATTCGAGCCGAGGTGATGTATAGCATCAGCACAGGCGGATACAGCGATTGAGTAATTAGTCGATTAAGCGATCTTATCGGAAGGCTCCCGGCCGGTTACGCCTCTGCGGTTTCGAGAGCGTCGAGGCTTGTACGAAGCGCGTAAATCTCCATTTATCCAATATGCTCTTCCACCCCCCCCTCTCTCTTCCTCGCGGTAATACGCTCCCCACCCGCAGTAATCCCTTACATTTTCCTGAAAGCTAACGCGCGTCCTACTCAAGATGAGCTTAAGCCGGACGAGAGAACTTTCAAAATACCTCCTCGAGCATCGCGAGTGATCAATTTCAAACTTTCGCGCGCGCGCGGGATTAACGTCGCTCGAACTTTTTATTTATCCGTTATGGTGTGTAAAAAAGTGCATACACGCGAGTGCGAGTTGCAGTATACTTGTTTATCGACTAATGTATACTCCTCCGCGAGAAGGGGATGAAGATGAATTTAAAAGTTTTTTTTTTTTTTTTTGGACGCGAGTCGTGCATCGTCATTTGCCGAGCTGAGAATATAGGGAGTAAATAGACGAGCTTTTTGTATTATATATGGAAAGTTTTGGTGTAATTCATCGAGCAAGTTTCGCAGTCCTGCAACTTTCTGACGAGCTAGAGAGTTACAAGGAAAAATTTCGCCTTGCTCATGATTATATACTTAACCCGAGTTGTTGATTTGCATATTAAATGTATACCTATCTAAAGCGAAATCGTTGTATTATCAGTAGCTCTATTATGGTAATTGAAGAGATGGCTTTATAATTGCTCCTATTTTCGTTGACATAACAAACGCGCGTATGGTAAAACGATATACAGTTCGAAGAGTGGACCGTCACGAATAATTACAGATATATTCAATAATAAACGTTAATAATTGAATCAATCAAACTATAATATACCCCTTATTGTAATATACTGTGTGCTTTATACTGAAATCATTTTGAGTGCGTTACGCCACAGGCTTTCGAAATATGTATATCGACTGCTCTGTTCTATAATATACGATTTCAAACATGTGAATTAGCCATACACATTGTACATACATACGTCAATGCATTATTATTAAAAAGCGCTCAATCATTCTGCATCAGCATTATTTATTACGACGAGAGAATAACTGACAGGATATTTCCGTAGACTGTTTAATTTCGATGCTCTCGATATCGCACTATTAATTTCTCGGAAAAAAAAGGAGAGAGAATAAAGCTTGTTACGTTCGCACTACATCAATCACGCAAAAGATTCCCCGATAAGCCCCGCCTAATTTCACGAGCGGGTAATAGACTCTTTCCACCCTTCGTCGAATCTCCCTCTCGAATCACCTCGTCAAAACACCCCTGCAAAGTTAAAACAGCCAAAGCACACAGCAGATCACAAATTGAATTTTGAAAAACGACCTTCTCTCCCTCGTGTATGTGCGCGTCAACAAGAGAGAGAGCGAGGGCAAATAGGAAAAAAAAAACGATCGCGTTCACGCTGGTTGAAGATTCTATCGGGCGACGAGTCAAACGCGCAGTATACACGTTAATGAGTCAGAGGCGTTAAAGCCGCGACTGAGGTTGACGATGCGGTCGCGTGAATTACACACGTCGCTCTGCGCTGCGCTGCATCGGTACTCTGCTAAATTAATAACGAGCTGCGCACAAGCGCGAGATATGTGTACACCGACGACGAGAGATAGATGAGAGTTGGACGCGCCTCTTGCGGACGCCTAATAATAATTGCCATTATAATAATTCAGTCTGCGGCTTTATAGTCGGGATAATTGAAGCTTGCGGCTGCCCGTATATTATTTCGGCGTTGTTGTGGTGATGCTAACGTTTTTATATTTCGGGTGTATATTATAGGTATATTTTAAGGTTTGTTTAAATTATTCGTTCGGTTGAATAATGCTCGACGACGAGCCGATTATCGGTGAATAATGCACTTTGATTTTATCGCTAACGGCGCGTGAAAAGCTTTTTAACAAAAGTTCGTTCCGCGAAACAAAATTGAAAAAAGTCCTTTAATACTATACTCCTCGTGTATTATATCCGATTTATAGCGCGTTTAAAAAAGTTCGCACATCCAATCGGATCAACTTCGATTAGCAAGATTAAAACATTCAGTATTATACACCACACCAAAGTGCAAAAGCTTTTACCTAGCATAAGTGCCTGTATAACTAAAAAACCGAAAAAGAGCGCGAAATTCAAAATCCAAAAATATCACGATCCCCGTCGACCAGTTCATTCAGCCGAGAACAAAGTAAAAAACATTCATCCAGCTCTCTCTTTCTGTTAAGGTGACAAAAGCCCGGGGGTCGCGGGTATAAAAGAAAGCCGTAGCCGCGATTCGTCGGTTGAAGAGCACACACGCGTACGCAAACAGAGAAGCAGCAGTAGCAGCAGTAACGGAGGCTACGAATGGGAATGCGTGAGCATAGGAAACTCGGAGAGAGAGAGAGAGCCGAGAGTGCGCGCCGTTAGTTGAAAGATTAAACAGGCTCCGGCTAATGCTGTGTACACACCGCAGCACTCTGCATTATTGATGACGTAATTAATCGATCCGCGGCTGGTTCTGCGGCTCTTCTCTCGGATGTTATGGCTGGTTGGCAGTTCCGACTGTATATATATATATCGAGAATGTGTGTGTGTACTGTTGGCGGCGGCCGGAAATCATTTTACAGCGGTTATATTTTTATCGTCATGTCCGCCGTTTAGGACCTTCAATCGGCCGTCGCTGCTGTAATCGTCGCTATCTTTTCACTTGATTGCTATTATATATGCTGAAGCGTCGACTATTAACGTTTGGATTACGTCATTAGCCTAATGGTGTAACGTAATCGCACCCGAGCGCTTTCCCCCCATGAATTAGTTATGAAGACGGTATAATAAATATATCTGATATGGGAGCTTCAATAATATATGGGGGCCAAGCCACAGGTACTATCAATGTATTAACCGAAATAATTGATGAGGGCTTTAAGACGAAGCGATAATGTACATACCGTCCTGCAAATAGCCGCCTCGATGTTTATCGATAAAACGAGAGTACTTAGTATATATATATATGAAAAGCGTCAGTGCTATAAGTATATACGAAGAAACAGCCGTCAAGTGGCAGTAGTTCAAGAATTCTCGGACCGCATCCGAGTCAACTCTCTCGAAAATTAAATTCGGTGTATATACATCCGCTCGCGCGAAACGCTCTCTCGAAAGTTTGCTAAACTCGCGTCAAAATGATTTAGGGTTTATATATATAGGTACTATCTTTAGCGTCGTTACTACATCTCTTGAAAAGCTCGGGAGCTTTCTCAACCGCGGCTATACGGCGTCGACTTTCCGTAGCAAAGTTCAAAGAAATTGACCGGAGAGAAGAGCAGCAGCAGTAGAGGCTGGGATAGCTTGGGTTAAAAGGCCGGCGCTGCTGTACACAGCTCACGGTGACTCCTCCTTCTCTCCGCTACTGCTTCTGGCGTCCGAAGAAACTCCTTCTCTCGAGTCTTTCTCAAAGCGATTCTCCGGGCTTTCCGCTGGAATTACTCATGGCTATGGCGGCAGCTGCGCAACTTATGTGTACTTTTATTTCACTTTTATCGACGACGACGACCTTCGACGCTCTTTCTCTCTCTCTCTACACCTTTATTCCTTTGCTGTAAAGATGCTTCAGCTCTCTAGGCTCTGTACTCGCCGTTGCCATTAGAGTGTCGGTATGATTTTTTCAATGCTGTTTGAAAGCTACACACCAAACGATCTTCCTCTGGATAAAACGGCGGGGATCTAAATTTGAGATGATGAGGGTTTGACGTATCAGGTGTCTTCTCCTTCGTCTCCGACATTAACTCGTTTCTATAATTATATTAAATCCAGAATGTCTTGAATAATTCAATTGGTTATCTCGCTCCTATCGCAATAATACATTCAGATTATTGATTGTGGCTTACTATTCATCAAGTTACAACTTATCCGCGCTCCCAGTATAGAGTTATTGACTCTTTGGTAAAGGAGAGAAAAAAGAAAGAGAATCATTTAACAGGAGCTTTCAAGCTCTGGAAACGTTTTATTGCGACGAAGCGTGCGGCAGGAGCATTTACTATACTGCGGCTGAGGAGAAAAATCAATGCTGCCGCCGTAAAATCGCCAATAGCAGAGTGTTTGCAAGCCGTCAGATAAAGAAATGGAAAAAGCTTGCGGAGGTGTGAATAAGACGCCACAGCCGCGTTCAATACCGTCGCCTACAAGCTACTCCTCTGCAGATATACCTCCGCAGCGCAACCCTCTATATTTATATATATATATATATATATACACGCACTATATACTACGACTCTCGGCAGGTCAGATACTGAAGAGAATGGCTCTCCTCCTCCTCTTCGTCTCTCTCATGCATAATTCCAGTATGTGATAGAAATTGTGGCGGCTGCAGGCGCAGAGCCCTCTGAATAACCCATCGGCTGCTTGTTATCGGGAGGCCGACCTCGACGTCAAGACCAGACTCACACACACACTGGCGGACGGACTAAATTATTTATCGGCTAGCTCGAAGATCCTCTCGATTATCGCGCGCGACATGGCGCAAGCTCCGAGATGCCGGGCAAGAAAAGCTACTGTCGTAGCCCTACGACGAGCTATATCCTATATATCCCCCATATAGCTCAGAGAGAGAGAGCTATCTAACGCCGGCTTCCATTAAATCATGAATATAATGGCGCGCGCGCGCCTCGTGCGACAGGAGCTATATGGAGTTGCTGCCGCTGCTCCTGGCAGCTTTCTGCCAATTTCCATAACCATCGAATCAGACAGCTATCAACGATTCTTAGATGCCTCCGCTCTATATATATACGTATACACTTCGGGATATAGCTGTATATATCAATTAGTGCGTAGCCTGGCATATTGAATTTATATAGTACGAGGAAGAAACATTCGGACGTATTATATATGACAAACATAATTACTCAAAAGCTACTCCTCGCCATCTTCAATTAGCTAGTCTAAATAAGCAAGTATATCTATATATATATATCCTCGATCCACTTGTGTCTCCTGTCTGCGTATATATAACAACGAGCCTAGAATACACAGCAGCAGGAGTATCACCGCGCCGTATTGTTGTTTGCTCATAACTCAGAAATTCATTATACTCTTCATATGTTTCCCCATTTTTCCCGCCCTCTTATATACATCAGCCGTGTGTTTTCCCTCCGCATTCGAAACGTCCCGAAACTTGTTATATATTTATAAAACTCTTTCGCCGCTTTTAATTATTTAAGCACAGAGACAATATTTGCACGCACTCAGCTAATGAAAATCCAATGGCCCGCGCGCTGATTCGTTTCCGCTCTGTCTCTCACTCATCTCCTGTATATATATATATATATATATATATATATATATA
>UCOJ01001758.1:0-22078 GCA_900474305.1 Cecidostiba fungosa
GTTATAAACTAAGTAACACTCAAAAAAACAAAAAACAATGTTTGTATATATCATATACCAGGTACAACAAGTCTTCGAAGGCCAGATTTCATGATTTTCATTTTTACAGCTACCGCAAACTAATTAAGATTTGGGCTATGAAGGGCACTTTTTCTTCGATAGAAATGCTTGAAATACATATACCATATATTTTGCTATCATTAACTTTTCTTAATTAATTCCTTTTTCAAATCCCTACATTCATCATCTAAGTATATGTATTTCAAGCATTTCTATCAAAGAAAAAGTGCCCTTCGAAGCCCAAATCTTAATTAAGTCTGCGGTAGCTGTAAAAATGAAAATCATGAAATCTGGCCTTCGAAGACTTGTTGTACCTGGTATATGATATATACAACAATTGTTTTTTGTTCTTCAAAGTGTCACTTAGTTTATAACATTGTTTAAACCATTTTTTAAACAATTTAACATAATTATAAAAATAAAATTCAATTTTTTTATTTTTTGATATTTGAAAGTGGTTTTATGGTTTGGTCTCCTCGATAAATTCCTTTGAATTAAGAACAGAATGCATGCTCTCAACATTATGTACCTAGTTTTTTCATTCCCGTTCTACTTATTTGACAACAATTCCACACCACCATATCATATAACCTTAGTATGTAGATTTTGAGGTTAAGATGTCCAATGATGCAAAAGTTCTTTTCTCACATGTTTTATACTTGAATACGTTGATATTCGTGATAATTCGACCATACTATCACAATAAGACATATTTTACAATAATTTTCTCATGAAAATCATATAAACAAGTAGATCAAAGCATGTGTCCAAGTACTAGCTTAGTATACCAGTGCCTATAAGCAGAACTTGGACAATAGTGTAGCGCTCGTCCAACTACTACGATTATCGAAGGTATACTTGGACAGCTAATTGTGGATTAAATAATCATTTTTGTTATAATATTCAAATAGAAAAATTGTTCTTTAATGTAAGAGCTATGCAATAATACCATTACTTATGTATATATAGACTTCCAATCAATTGTTATTGAAGTTATACGATTTTCAAAAATTTAAAAGAAGGATGAAAATTTCGCCGCTCTTATGGGGCACTTGCTAAAATTTAAATTTATTCGTTTATATTAAATTATGTAAAAAAATATTGTGAAACTTATGTATGTTATTAACAATAGTATTAGCAATACTAATCCATTTCGTTTTTTAATGTTTCGCTTTTTAATTTACCAAAATCATTCACTTTTTAGTGTCCAAGTATAGGGCTGAATTTCCGTTTTGTCCAAGTACTGGGCATTTTACCTTATAAATATCATTCAATCAACAGTCATTAGACTGACATTTCCAAATCAATTATAATTAGGCATTCCATGTGGGTTCTCGGTCCAAGTTATATTTGGCAAGTTTGCGTAATTTTCGACATTAATTCTATAAGTCGTGTCGCGGGGTTTTAGTTCGCGGTTGCAGCAATAGCGTTTGGCAGCCGCATCCGCGCGCTTTTTATTCCGTACGTATGTTCGAGCTTTATATGTGGAAGAAAACGTGGAAGTCATAAAGAGCAAGATTGTGGCCCACAGCCGACAGCAACGTCGCGCGTTGACACTTTCCTACTCGCTGTAGAAGCTTCTATGCCAGCTATACTGCGCTGCTGGCGACAGTTTGTGGAGACAAGCAAAAGTGCAATTATATCGTTACTCTTCTTTTATGAGACTCCCACCAATAGCGTTCAGTCTTGGCATTTATCGATCTCTTTTAGTCTAGGAACTTGCCGATTAGTCATCCACACCAGTAGCATGAACTTTATTATTCTATTTCCCGCCATTGCGAGCACGAAACTGTCTTCTTACTTTAACGACATCACTTGCCCTTTTTCGCCCTTCTCTATGTTAATACTCCTCTCGGAGAGAAAGCTTTCGATCTGTGAAACAATTTTTTCTACATAAGAAGAATAGTTATTATTCTAAACGCTATAGTTTGCTAGTCCTGAAAAGTAGTTCCATGTGAGCGAGTGAGGGAGTGTGTGAGTGAATATGGTGTGTAGACACATTTGTAAATAAAACGCAGATTGTAAAATAAGAATAGTTTAATAAACGCAGAAGGAATAAAATTCCTGAATAATTCCTGAACAAAAAAGATTTAAAATTTCTCTTCCCTCCAGTGACGAGACCTTAATAGAAACAATAACACAATGCATAGTGCAGTCATTGCTTCGTTAACTCACATAACTAAGTGCAGACTCGAAACTAAAAGAACTTAAGATGTATAATAGCTATTAGGTGCGAAGAAAGTATCGCTGAATCCAAGACTTTATGTATTCACGGCGCACAGAGCACAAAAAGAGACGCTGATTTAATCGATCCCAGGGGAGCATTTAATACGACGACATCTCTTCCCCCTTTATACAAGAGGTTTAGGTATCACCATAGATAAATCGCGTGGGCGCTTATGCTGCGCCAGGGTTCTCTCTCACTAAGTTTCCGCGTGAATTGGCCTTTAAACACCGACGCTCCTGCCCCTTGCTTCGAGTTAGGTAATCCATTCAACTTTTAACGCTCCTCGAGTCTTCCTATCCACTCCTTTATTTTTACTCTTTGGCTGTCCGATCTCGAGCGCGAAATTCATACACTCACAGCTACGGCTCATTTGCCTTCGAAACTGGCTCTCCGTATACTATCCATATAACGAGAGCTGAAAAAAATTCGTTATTCCGTTAGCTTAATTACTCGTCGAGGCTTAAATTTAAAATAAAATTTCCTTGTCAAAGTATGCTTGTTCAAAGTTCTGGATTATTAGTTTGGTGAAAATGGATTTTCGACAGAAGATGAAGTGGTACCGCAAAAGCGCACTTGACACCAAGCGCGTTATGTAAATGAGTCAGCTCTTGAGGGTGTTTTTAATGAAAAGCGAGGAATCTCTGCGCAGTGTTTGACGATTACGGAACTAGACTGACTCTTTTGAAGTGCGCCTTTTAAATCGCGTCAAGATCCGTCAGATTAACGTAGCTACGAAGCTGTATAATCTCACATAAGCTCGCCGGAGTAATCTAATAAATCAAAGTTACAGCTTACAAGAAACATACATAACAATATGTCACTGCACTAACGAGATTTACTGCTTAAATGATGCTTCGTGTATATAAATTATTTACGAAAGTTATTATTACGTCTAATTTGATTATGATAAATTCTCCGAAGTACCACTACTTTTCAGCGAATTTTTCTATATTTATTTTAGCGCGTTCTCTTCAAAGATAATGCAATTTGCCGTTGTAATTTTGTAACTCGCAAGAGCCATTCTCGGAAATAATAAATTCTTGCGCCAAAAACTATATTTCAGATGATAGTAATAAAAACATTTTCTCGTATCCCTGTTAGAAACGTTAACGGGTTCCCAGCTAGAAATTAACGAGACCTTTTAAGAATTAGCTGAAAATTAGCTGTAAATCTGCTAACCAGAGCAACCTTTTAAACAGATTTCTAGCTATCAACCTGTTAAAAATTAATATAGAAACGACAGAACTGGTTATTCCAATGTTTACAGTTTCGGTCGATAATTTGCCGGCATAAAGGTCACTTCAAATACCTTATAAATTCTTAACAGGCGAATTAACAGGTTTGCAGCTAGAAATCTGCCTAGTTTCTAGTTATTAATTCTAGTCTTTTTTAATAACATAACGGGTGAAACCCATTAACACTCTACCAGAGATCCTATCGTTCACAACCCAACAGCTGATAAATACTTTAACATTCAAGAATCATCAGAAAAATATACTTTTCAAGCGCAAACGAATAACCAATGGCAACAATCCTTTAATCCACCATAGTAATACTAAACAATACGTTGAATAACCCAGGTATCATAAATCACTCAGTATTCTCGGATCCAGTCATAGGCGTTTGCACTTGCGCTCGTATGCATTATGTAAGTGGGCGCTTTAAACCAAAGAGGCTCGGATGCAGAACGCAAGAGACGATGACGCGCTTTATGTGTTAGAATCATTAACGAGTGAAATTCCGTCTCCGTCTGGTACTGCTTCTTCGTCGTTACGAACTGTATGTGCCACGTAAAATTGCGTTATTCGTAAACGTGAATGGGCGTTTTCGCTTAGACCCGTTCTCAACACCGCATCCGCAACGCGTCTTAACGGGATTAAGAAGATAACTTCTTCTTCTACTGCTGCTGTATCCTACTTCGTCTTTAGATCGTTGGCTTTGTGTGCAAGCGTCTAATCTTTTTTTGCTACGACTGAAGGAATATTATATCAGTGAAGATAGTACGTTTTGGAGCTACGAGTGGACAGATGTTTTGGGTTCTCTATCTTCAAACTCCTTTTACAATTTTTTTGTTATCTCTTCACAAACCTCACTGTATTGTTATCATACCACAGTCCAATTCCCCGAGTCATTTCACATATAGCACGAAAAGAGTCGTTAAAAATTAAAAAGCCATGCAAAAAATATAGAAGCAAACTTTACAAACGCCATTAACGAGGCCGTTATTATATCCCCTAGACTTGTAAATCAGCCATAGAATTACTGTTCGGCATGCAAACTCTCGAGGATCTCCTTTTTTCTTATTCGCCTCTGCGGTTCTTGCGCACACGTTCTCCCTCACGTATAAGCTGAAAAAACTCTTTCAGTATATACCGGTTGATTCTGGGCACCTCAACGACGGGAAATCTGAGAGTTTGTTGCTGCTGCAGGAACTTTACTACGCCGACGAGTTTTTGCATAAGAGTTAGGATGTCGATTCGGCCCTGTTACCATATAAATTGCCGCCTTCACGGGACAATCGGGACAACGGGAAAAAAGTGTGGTGGAAGCCTTCTATATATAAAATAATAATTCATGTGCAACGACGATCTCGAGCGAAGGATAAAGAAGCAGCGAGAGACAGAGAGATTGAATTCAATTTCCTATTAAGAAAGTCTTTAGTGTTTGAGATACAGCCGCCGAAAGAAGCGCGGGGGTAAATGGACAGGGAAAAACTGTGATGGGGAGGAAAAAGCGAGAGAGGGGATAGAATAAAGCCTTGACGCCGATGAAGAGCGAAACTGAATCAGCTCGAGATAAAGCCCCGCGTCGGCGGAGAAAGACGGTATCTAGAAAATATACACACAGGGTCATCCCCCGCACACATATACATTCACGATGCACATGTATAAAGCTTGTATTTAGGTCTAGTTGACGGTGTGAGAGAGATGCATGAATAAAGCTGGGGGGCGGTGTGCGTCGGCGCGGTAGTAACCCCTGTACGGCGGGGGTGACAAGAGAGAGACTGAAATAAGGATCTGCGCGCGCGGTTCTGCCGGCGCAAATTCTTCGCGTGCAGCATCCCTATCGTCAGTTGCAAGTCGAAAATTGTCGCGCGCGCACATCCCGTTGTTCCGTGTACCAACGAATTATTACCAAACTCGTGGGTTATATATATAAACACGAGTAAGCGATTTTAGTGCAGCGATGAAATACAATGCCGGTGATCGTCAGTGAAGAGTGAAAAATCTGTTGGTTTATTATTATTAGTTTTGTTTAATTTTATTTTTTTGAACGGTGAAGCAACGTTGACATGCGTGCCGGGAGTTATCAGCCGTGAGTTCAGGAGCCTCTGAAATAAGTAGTATAGATATATACTTGAATCACTGGTGCGTGTGGAGGATTAACGATGATCGAGTGCGATATGGAAAAAAGAAGAAACTAGCCGTTACAAGTGCAACGATATCAGACGTGAAACAGAAGAGGAAGATGAATGACGCGTGCGGTAAAGTTTGCCGGGCCCTGACCATGCTGTTCCTCGTTCTCGGAGGTAAGTCGCCGTATATGTATAACCATATAACTCAAGAGAGCTTCGGCCGACTTTTCTGAGATCAAATGAGAGAACTGCAGCGCGGCTGATTTCAAAAAGTTCCTCTGGGTGAGCAGCTGTTTTGAGGAGTAAACTTTCATAACGAGGAACTTGTTAAGATCTCGTTAATCAAGTTCGAGCTGAGAGTGTACGAATTCGTGCTAAAGCTTCCACGAGCTGGGATTTGATTTATTTATTTTGTTTAATGTTGTCGAAAGTTTGAAGTGCAGCTTTTATTGGCCGGGAAGTTTTAAATGCTTTTCAAGTGTAGTCGACGATCTTGTTCGCGTGATGTAGCTTTCAATTAAATATAGTAGCTGGAGGGATTGTTTTTTAGTGCAAACTAGTGAATTAAAGAAAGTATATTTTACTTCAATATTTGATATTCTCGATAGTCGATTAAACGTTTAGCGTGATAAGCTCGATTTGTAAAAGAAGCTGAAGAAATTATCAGAAAAAAGTCGGGTAGGAATCTCGATACTAATCAATCATGTTCTAAAGAGAAAAAAACGAGCTTATCAGGAGTTATCGGCAGGAGTGTAGTCGACCGCGGAGTCCTATATAAGAAGGATGTATATATCAGCCTAAGTATCTCTTTTTTCGTAAAATAAAGTAATCCAGTTTGAATATTTCTCATATATACGGCAGTAATGCGCGTAAACATCGTCTTCTTTTTCCTAAAACAATTCTTTTCTTTTTTCAATATACCTTCCATAATTTTTTTTTCAATCAAAAAAACCGTGGATTTACCAGGGCTACTCTCTTTTCTTTTGCTTCATGTAGCTTCGCATAAACATCCCTGGCGATGGTTGTTGGTTTTCCACAGGGACAATCGCTCACGGTGACGCAATGGTCAACTCTGTCCCGCGTATCCTGTTATTGGTGGCGAACATTTCCGGCCGGATTTTATCGCGTTATCGTCCGCAGTGATAGAAAGCATCGAGTAGGGGAGAAAAGAGAGAGGAAGAACTCAATGAAAAATTAATAATTTGGATATGCTTCTTGGAAAGCCCGATGCTTCGAACGATTTGCTTTGTTTTTACGCTCCAACTGCGACCTGTTATTGTTCAATGAAGGGTCCCGCATTCGAGTGCTTTTACTCTGATGTGGGTAAGTGATTATCTTTATATTCAAGTTTCTTTGCTTCTTGGAGTAGGTGTGTATTTTTCAAGGTTTTTTTTTCGTTCTTATAAGGGTAGTGTGATATTTTGTTGGCTTTGAGGATTTATTGCTTAGGGAATTTATTCCTCAATATTTACCTACTCTTCATCATAATAGCATATTAAAATAATTAATAGTGTTGTAGTACTTGCTTCTTCGAATGCAAATATAACCGTCAACCTCGCCGTCAACGAGATGTTCTTGTTTGTGAATTGCGCAATTGATTTGGAAATAAAAAAAAATTCAACTTTAACAGCTCTGTGTCCGAATATGGAGCTGTATGCATGAGATAAATAATTGGAAGCGTATTTTACGGTTGGCGTCGAATAAACGCGTCAGTAAAAAAGGGCATAAAATTTTATAAACCTATTTTTTACTTTCTTTTTTAATATATTAAATCCAGTTAAAATCCTTTTAAAATACTCTTGCGAACGTATAGTTTGTTGGTTTTAGAAAAAAATCGTAACCATCAAAACTTCCGAATTATGCAAACGACAGTACGTTACATCAATTATATTTAAAAAGTTCTAACTCACTTACCTATTCATTTCAAACACGCAGTACACTGTTATACATCACCATCTCATATGTCACAAGTTTCTAAAACTAAACAATTTTTTTTTGTTGTTGAAAATTTTAATGAATTGAGAAACTTTGTTTGAGTAAACAAAAAGTATAATAATTTAGTTGACTGATCACAGCAGAGCAGAGCGATGTGATCAGAAAACGCCGACAGATGAATTAAAAAAAAAAAAACACGTAACGTACTGTTCTATAAACAATTTGTAAAGGCACTCACAAGCTTACGCCCGTTAAATAAAAATAAAAACAAACAAAACATCGAAATTCGCGTGCGAATGCCACTCTTTCTCCTTTTCATCATATCGCCCTCTATTCTTTTCGATATTTTTAAAACGAGCTTTTACCTCTGTTTCGCACTGTCATATAACTCCCCCCCCCCGAACTTTTAGCTCAAAAAGCAATTTTTCAATGCTTTTCGCTCTTAACGGCAGCCGCTCTAGCTTAAGCGACAGAATTAATAATGAAAAATAATGGGCCGAGAAAGCATCAGCAGAGCTGTCTGCCATATAATATCAGTGGCGTGCGTTTACAGAGCTTGGCACCAAATATATATGTACTTTTTCGTCGTTGTGTAGCTTTGTTCGTTGCTGCGCGCGTGTTCTACGTCCAAGCGCTCTTTTTCTCGGCTCTCTTTCTTTATATTTGCTGAATCGCAGAGGCCTAGTGTATGTATATGTGTGCAGTGAAAAGGACAGAGTTACAGGAAGCAAGGAAGGAGAGATGCTCGAGCGCGAGAAGTGGATAAAGCAAGAGAGATATGCACATACCTTAGCGGTGAAAGGATGGAGTTAGAGGGGTGAGAGGAAGATAGACCGGCTGGACAAAAGGTCCAGAGAACTGTGTGTTCGTGTACTTGTGCGGCGTGTATATACGCCTGATGGAGATGAGCAGCCGGAAAAAAAAGATAGCATCAAAGCAGGCCCGGAGTGTAAACAAAGAAGTAGCAGCAGGGGTCAAATTCGTGTTGCATTGTTGAAAGGAGAAGATGAAGAATAATTACGCGAATTGGAGTTTGCTTTATCAAAGAAAAAGCGGCTTTTTATTTAAGTAGGGAGTAGTTTTAGACTTTTACAAGTAGCTGCAGATAATTCGAACGAAAATAGTCTAAAACATACAATCAGCCTTTATTTGTCCCTGTATATGCGCAGTGTGTACCATTGAAATTGCGAATTATTTCAAGGCTTGTCACAATTGTTGACAATCAGGATTTGGTAACTGATGAGTCTCTCTCGCGTTGACACTATACACAACGAATACTATCAACGTGCGTTTCTCCATCATCTCTTTTCAGTACGCAAGTCAGCCAGAAATAATAGGCAGGCGCAAACAGGAATTTCGAGCGAAACTATAATCAGATCTATGTTTATTCATTCATTCTGTATGTATGTCGAAAATAACCATACACACGAGGAGCGTGAACTAAATTTTCCTATTATCTGGAGAATCACTTCTATAATTATTGCAAAAAAAGTTATGTAGAGCTATATCTGCATTCGTTTAGATTTAGTGATAAAACGTGGGGTATATCTATGTATATAAGCGTTTACCAACGAGGGGCGGCCGTTGTGTCTAGTAGTAGTAAGTTGACACATAGTTCATAACTCTCTCGCTCTCGTGACCAGACCAGAATGCTAAACCCGCAAGCGTTGAAGAAAAGCAGGAATATTTAAACCGCGCCTTCGACAAACACATTTCTCTTTACAAAGCGTTATAAATCATTTTTGTTTAGATAGATAGATAGGTATATGCATAAAGTATAATCCAGTGATGTAGTGGCTCTGCGTATAAGTTTTCTTGTCAGCAGCGTGTTCCAGTTTTACGTATACATGTAAAAATACAGTTTTTTGCAGTTTTGGATTTTCGTTGAATTTTTCGAGCAGCGTATGCGGTGATCCGTAGACGAAAATAAAAGAATCGCAATTCGTCTGAGCAGAAAAGCTCGGGAAAATTTTATACGCGGCAGCAGGAGCACGCGAAGATAATAAAACGTCTTGCGGTTATATTTCGTTTTTTCTCGTTTCGTCTTTTACTACGAAAGAAAAAGAAAATAAAAATTTTATTCTGTCTAGTCTAGATTGAAATTCTCGCTTTTCTCTTTAGAAGCATATAAAGAGAAATCATGTATATACTGATTAGCCAAGCACATTTCCTGTGTACTTTTACCCGAAAATCCTCGTTCTTTGACACACATTACGAGGTGATTATTCTATCCGTATAAAAGGCATTTCCGCAGTAATTGAAGAGCCGTGATCCTCAATCTGGTTTCTCAGCTTCCTCCTCAACAAAATGATCTCCTTCTATACACATATTCATCTCTCGCGAATAACTCAGTATACCACTACTATACATCCCGCGCATATTATTACGGCAATTGTGTGTCATAGAGCTTGTTAAGTTTCCGGCCAGCATAAGTACAGCGCATTGTGAGCGTAGAAAGGAAAGACACAAAAAAAACAGGGAAGCGACAGTAGAGATGGAAAAAGGGTGAGAGACTGGGATGGTTCTTATAATGGGAAACGAATTCGCGTTTCCCGCGAAATTGTTCCTCCTGTGGGAGAACCGCTCTGTGGCCAGCCAAGTCTACTCTTGCTGCCGCTCATTAACGCACGCAGACGGGCGAAGAAGAAGAGAAGCAAGGAACAGCTCGCTTTTCTCTTTACCTCTCACTTCTGCTTTTTGCGTGCTGCGCAGTATAGTGTGTCCAACTGGGTGAGTATACACCTGGAGTATAACGAGGCCAGTCCGAGTCAATTATAGTTCATTAGGTCCGGCAGCGAGGATTTTACTTCGAGGTGGATGCACTGAATAAATATCTCAAGGGATAATAGGAATAATAATTAAAATGTATTAGTATGAACTTTAAAAGCAAAATACAAGATCGACTGCAGTTTATTACAGATAATTCTCTGCGCCAAGGGTGTCTGACAGTTGAAGCAAATTCGTTAGATAATGTTTAAAAAGTCAATATAGTTAATAGTATTATAACGCTTCGTTAACCTTCACTTTTTCTGCTATTTTATCTTGGATTTTTCTCACCCTTTTCTGCTGGCTTTTTTTGCCACTTTAGCCTGAGCGCCACTTTTTTATTTCATTTAATATAACGCTGTGTATTTTTTTGTCTTTTCTTCTTTTGTCGCTTTCATTATGGAGGGTGCTTATTACGATTTTTTACGAGCTATTTGACAAACAGAAAACGCTCTCGACGAACGAGAATATTTAAATTTACTTTTCGTGTCTTTAAGAGATTGTCACTAACGAATCGCTGTTTAAATTAGCTGTTCTGCAGCTACCGAACTTTTACTTGAGTTATCAATTTTATAAAGGATTGTACCTTAAAAAACTGGGTGGGTACATAATGGAGGTAAATGAGTTTAATCAGAAAAGAAATTATTCACTTTGAATGATGGATCCAAATCTAATATTTTAGGTGGTTGAATTAATTACAGCCAAAATAGAACAATTTGAAAAAAAGAAAATTGGATTTTTAAAGATGCGAATTTTACGATAACATTTTAATATGCGTGTAAAAAAATGCAGTTTGGGTTTAATAAAAAATATTACGTATATTATTTTAAGTGCGCTATAAAATATTTCATTTTGAGCCCATTTGATGAAGGGTTGGCTGCAAGTCTGCATAACTTGAAAAATAATCGACCATATAACATAAAACTAAAAAATATGCGTCGTTTATGAACTAGAAAATATTTGCTAATATTTGTTTTCATAATATAATTTCGCAGAATTTTTGTAGAATATTATGTGAAAAACCAATTCAATTACATGTTTTCGTGTTGATTTTCTTAATCACCAAGCGAACAACATATGGGCCATAGAATCAGAGAAATTAGTTCCTAGGCGGCCCAGATTTGTAGCCCTTAAGTCAGGATTCCATATACATCGCAAGAAGAGGGAAAGTTAGCCTAGTCGATAGAAGACGCATTATCGCAATGATTGGCGGACCATGAGTTGCCTGAAGGCTAAGAAAACCTCTAGCAGATCAACGCCGAGAATTTCGATCCCTGAAAGGGTAAATAATTCTCTATTTGGAAAGGTATTGACGTGTACGTTTATTGCACACCAACAAATAGCAAAGAATAAAGCTTTCAAAGCTCCGTCAAAATAATATATTGTAAGTTCTGCTTGGGGAGGATAGGAGTGCTTCTCAAAATTTGCATGTGATTAAATTTTTGTCAGTCACATTTTAGAATTAATTTTCGATAATTGAAGTAACGGGTTTTCAGAATATAATTAAAAAATTATCGCGATTTTCAACGCATTAGCTTTTAGACTGTGACGTCGATCCTAAATGTCAATGCGCTTTTAAAAGGCTAAAAATACACACATTAAAATGCGTTACTTTTACGAGCTTTAAAAGCTCGACTAATTCGTACGCGCGAACTTTGCGGTTCCATCAGTGCGAAACTGTCACCAGACATGAAAATTCCACACGCTATGCAACTGCAAGTAGAACACGGGCTTTTTTCCCTATGCTTTTTGCGTTTAATGGGCTTCCGCTGATTCACTGTAACACCAAATTGTGAGCATTTTTCGTCGTTACATATCCTCTACCGCAATTTCCTAAAATTGCTTTGCTGAAGTTGGTCCAGTATCCAAATCGCAATCCAATTCGCAGTATTATATAACTTTGTGGATTTTATTACATTTTATCGATTTTTAGCACGTCGAACTAATCTTTAATGTATACATCCAATAATTTATTTGGATTAAGCTAAAAAGTTATCGGTTCTTTCTTACAAATACCAGAGCTTTCCCGATATAATAAGAAAATACATTTTTAATAAAATCATCCACGTAAACGATTTTATACAAACATCCAGAAAAGTCTCGTAAAATTCTGCAGTCAGCAAAAGAATTTCATATTATAATATTCAACATAATTCTTACAATAGGACTGTAATTCAGCTTAGCCAGGATTATTCGAGAAAAGTAAATAGACTTCCTTGCTCAGCAGAGAATTCACGTATAAGAAACAGAAGCTCGCAAGTTTCTCGATGGTTTTTCCTTCTCGGTGCGGAATAGAAGGAAAAAAGCGGAATAAAAAAATTGAAAACAATCAGTTTTCGTTTTCTTTATCCATTACTATAGAATCGGCTGGATGATCGTGAAGTTATCGACGTCGAGCAATGCGAAAACTTTTTTGGTGAAGAATCGCTCAAGTAAGCGGCCAAGAGGCAAACCGTACCGGATGTAATTACCTGAATACGTCCCGCTTACGTGCAAGTGACGCCGGGAAAAGGAGAAATGGAGAAAAGGAGAAACTGCGTTCTGGGCGAGATGCACTTTTTGCAGTTTACAGAGCCGGAAAATGGCCGACCTCTCTTCTGTTTTTTTTCTTCTTCATGAAACCGAGTCCAATTTTTCCAATATCCCGCTTTCAACCATTGCCACAATTTAATCGGGAACCAATTCTGACAAGTTGAGATAGAAGACGTGCGTTTGAAGATGAGATTTTCTAATTTTATTGTCGCGATGGTTTTCTCATGATAAAAAAGCTCAATTCAGTCTGGTTGTAATTGCAAATTTTAGCTATGTAGCTTTATATTTAGACTTACATTATTGATTTGTTTTAAAATTTCTATGTATTGAAGCTTAGCACAAATGTTTTCCATAAGGCAAGAGGTGAACGGAAAATATCTAATTCACATTTATAGAATCACGAATAAGAAATGCTGAACGTCGATTCTCACGTGCTGTGTATACTGGCTACAAGAGACCAAGTAGGTATTCGATAGCCCGATCTTGTTCGAACTCTTCCAGGTGTTCTTATCCGATTCAAAATTAACATATTCACAAGTTGTGTTTCGAATAAGCTGATTACAGGAAGATGCAGTGTCTCCAGATGTAACTTCATGTAATACATTATCTCTTTATAAAAAAGTGGTATCAGAAAAGTGAAGAAATTTAAAACGATGTTTTATTGTTTATATTAAAAGTTGTGCTAAACATGTTTAGGAAATGTTATTATTTATAATATGTAAGAAATTGAATAATAAATGTATTCGTTTAAACATTTTTGTTTGGTGACAAAACTTATAGCGCACCTAGCATTATGAAAAGGGAAAGCAAATATCTCTCCTAAGCAGTGATCGGACTCGACCAAAGTATATAGAGAACCTCACGTGAAATCTAAAAGTCGTAATTAAATAAAAGATAGACATATTGATTGAGACTATGGAGAGAGCAATTACCATGGTTTTTCTCAATGTAACTTTCGCCCGGTAAAAACATAGAAGACGGACAGAGCTTGCAAAGGATGGGGTGGACGCAAGCTCAGAACCGGCCGAGGGGCTCTTAAAACGATTGCGTTTCGACAGTGACGGAGGCACGACGGTAAACGAGTCGTTACACTACTGGGCGATGTGGTCTAAGGTTTTGGGAGCTGCGATGCTGCGCCGCACAAGACTATTGCGCAATGGCTGGGGGATCGAGTGGAAGCCTTTGCAAGTGGGCCGCCTAAACTTCTGGAAAAATCTCCGCCACTTTTATCTTTTTCTCAACCTGTCCATCCTTTTTACGCCCTCTTAGAGAGCGCGCAGCAGCCTTTTTTCTTCCTTTCAAATTTCTCAGGAGTTCTCGCTCTCGATTCGCCTTTTCAAAAAAAAAAAAAAAATACTAATCTACCGGATTGCGATGTCGATTTAACAATTTTTTCCTTTAACTTTCTGTGTGTATGTATATAATAAGGAAGTTACAACATAATATAGCTGTATACTTTTAGCTGACGAAAAAAGGCATCTAGTTTTATAAACTTTGTCGTAAACAAGCAGCATAAAATATACACAAATGCAACAGTATTTAAAAATACATAAATAATCTGAAAATATTAGTTGAGTTGGGGGACAATTGATTGAAGTGAAAAAAAAAGAATGAGAAGTAAGGGGATTGAAAGGTGGCCAATGTAAGTTCGAGAAGATCGTGAGCAGCGAGTGCAAGAGGTCTATACTGGATGTAAAAGTTTTCCTACAACCAAGCATTGTATACTTCTTCCACGTTCAGTTTGAGAGAAAAACTTTTGGACACCTCGTTATTGCGACACGTTGCTTCAGGTATAATAAGTATCGTGCGAATTAAAACAGCTGATGATTTCATTGATTTTTTTTCCATTTCTCACAAAGATCAATAAATCAGCTTGAAATCAATTTCTTTTAGAAACTATAGTACCGAGTATATATTTCGCTATAATTTTGAATATATTACATAAAAGCGAACGACATTTGTACGTTTGCGCGCGAAAAACTTGAAATTCAAATGAAGATCTCAAAAAATTACTTTCGACAAGAGCACATCCGCGAAGGGAAAGCCCAAGGGACGTAGTATAAGCCATGCACGTGTCCTTTCATAAACACTGAATTAAATTGGTATAGTATACCATGCAGCTGCGCACATGAAGTTTAGATTTGAAATTATAATTTTTAAACGCTCATCCTTCCAGCGTTCCGAAAACTTATGCGCGTACATGAGGTCTGGTACAACGCAAATCCTCGCCCCTTCAGTAGTAAGTCAGTCGTAATTGGTTATAGAAAATGTGTGCGTGTGCGTGTGCGTGTGCATGTGCGTGTGTGTGCGTGCGTGTGTGTGTGTGTGTGTGTGTGTGTGTGTGTGTAGACAGAGAGATAGGGAGAGAGATCGAGTAATTTCCGGCGGTCTTCCCGCAGGACAAAGTTTCTTGCGCTGTCTTCCTTTGCCTTCGAAGAAAATTAGTTCTATGAGCTGCTGCTTGCGGAACGCCCAAACCACTTTTCATTCCGTCAGCGTTTCTGCCACTCCTTTAGTCACTATTTACCTGGTGATATCTAATCAAACTTTTAAATAACTTTATAAAACAATAAAATATACGTAATAAATTCCTCTACAATAGTGATTTTTTTAAATTTTCAACTCACTAAATGAGCTTACGCTTTCAATGTTTACATTGTTTACTGTTATATAACGCTCGAGACTGCATTGAATTATAGTATAGTATAGGTATAGTATCTGAAAAAGGATTTATTTACTGAAATAAGTTATGGTCCGAAACAAGTTTCCTTTTAACGATCACTAATTAAAATACTTTTCAAATGCTTTCCATATCGCGTTGAACAAGTTTAGCGGCAATTTTCATCGGGCTTTGTATCAAATTAAGTGCTGATTCCTTGTTAAGAGGACTTTGATTCATGAACACGTTGTTTCGTTCCTTTCCTGCGCCTTATCTTGGGGGTGAGAAATCGTAAGTCTTGTTAAAATTCTAATTACATGCCGAGAGGCGTGTAATTATCTAAGTTCTCGCATTAATAATACGAGCTCCGCGATTATGGTAAGCGAGAGGAGAAACAATTTGGTGTATGCTTTACTGGCTGCTTCTCCTCTATTGTTTAGTTTATGTTCCTAAATATACTGGAAAGAAAAAAAAGGAAATAAAAAGTCAGAGGAGCTTTAACTCGGTATGGCTCCCTAGAAATTTGAAATAATTTTAATAATATCATATATACGCCAGCTTAGCAATACCTCATTAACGCTCTACCGGAGATGCGATCACGAATGTAAATAACGCAGAAAATAATTTTCCATCAATCAATGAAAGCGGTATCATAAAATCACACGATATAGAAGTCGAGCTTTTTCTCTCTCCACTACTAAAGCGAAAGTTACTCCCTGAGTGATCATTATTTTTTCTCTCAATTATAGGTATACATATAATTCATCTCCAGCATTTTCGCGCACTCGGCCATAGCATCCCAACTTACTCGTAGAGAAGCTTCGCGCGTGAATGCAGACTAATTAACTCCCGGTGCCGGCGCTGCATTCTCTTTCTCCGCGAGCTTTTTATCTCCTTCAGTTTCTATATTCGTTTCGAGCTTTCGTTCTGCCTCTCGTTTTCCAAGTTGCTTACGGGATCGCGCATGTAAGGATTAGAGCAAAACATTATATCAAAAAGCCTTGTTATCGTTGATATTAATGATAATAAGATATATTACTGTTAATTAGATATAGCCTGTATACTTATTCTGTTAATTAAGCAAAATTAAAAATTCTCACAATATTGTATTTTGTACAAATTCCTCATTATAGCGATAATATGGGTCCATATAACTAGACCAAACCGAATTTCGAAGAAAAAGTTGTAATTCGCCTGGGAGCAAAGATTGAATTTTTGCAAGAGAAAGCGAAATATCGAAAATCGAAACAGAAAGAGGTCACAGCAGATTGCATCTTCGGCTTATGGAAATCGTAATAGTTTTCGTGGATCAGCGTTTTCTTGGAGTGTCACATTGATGAAGAGCCTATGGACATGTGATTGATTGGTTTAAATTATTGTTAACTTTATCCTAAACGGTTTTTACTTATTTATTAAGATTATACTTTTTCAAGAATACATAAAGTAGTTTAACACAGAATTTCATCAGCTCGTCTAACCAGAATATAAACAATAAATACTACACATTAACTAACTTATAATTAAAACATTATACGGTAATAGTTCCATACTTAATTATCTTTTCTCTTTGATAAAGGTTTTCAATCAATCAAAATTCTTGGATGGCTCTGTCCCACAATAACTTATCCTCGTATATAATTTAATTTAAAGACTTCGGCGAGATCGATGTATATAACGCATTTCATAATTAGATCACAATATAAAGTGCTTTTTTATCGATTATAACAAACAAGCATTTTCTCGATACATTTGCATGACAAATGGAATGGAATATCGAGTATTTCCGGTCAAACACGCGCAAGCTCGTGGTCTGCTGCTGCCGCACCCAACACTCCATCAATTTGGTTGCATATTCTAAACGACCTTTATTCTGACTGTATATGATTAATTAATTAGGCTTGCAGATGTCCTATTTGCGCACTCGATTCGAAAATCGTTCAGTAACTCAACTAAAAAATTTATATATTTTCATTCGTTTTGTAGGTATAGCAGTTCCGACTTTTATTTATTTAATTAACTACGAGTCTGCGAAGCAGTAAAGGAATGAATCTCGTTGAATTTTTGTGATTTACTTTCTGATACTCAAACATAAAGCAAAGTCAACTCTGCATTCAATCTTTCTTTTCAATTATAACTTTGTAGCTGCAATAGTATATATAGCATAACAAACTTTGCGTCTTCGTATATTTTGCTTAAAAGAACTTATCTTTAAATCGAACGCAGTTCTCGTCTGACTCTATGATGATTTCGATTATTCAAACATCGTTATAAAATATACACAGTTAAAATGTATCTCTGTCAATAAACTTGCAACATATCATACATTATATTTATAATTTTCTCAAGCTTCGATGGCGTCTACTGAAAAGTTCCTTCTGCCAGACCTCGTAAATAACATCGCATGTACTCGCAATCGACAATATCTTAGTCGAATACGTCCAGAAACAAATTTCCCGCTCGCTTTTAAACTTTCGATCACGGTTATCATGCGGGTGTAGATAATTCAACTCGTCGTCGTCAAAGAGTTTAAAAAGCCGCCATCGAGAGCTTCTATAAAATTGCGCTTCGCGCGGTAGATTTTACTTTGTGACAAACGACGCTTGTCAGCATTCGGCCGTGTGGCGCTGATCGCGTAATTGGATTGCGAATAATTAAGAAAAACGATTAATTAGCCGGAGGAGAGCTGGTCTATGCATAGAACCTATACTTTTTTTGTTCCCTTCTTCCATCAGGTATTATATATAGACGAGGGCGGATCGAGACGAGTGCCAGAACTCTGTCACACTTTGGAATTAATTAAAGCACAGGAACTCGGTCAGTGTACTGAGCTCTTTTCCCTTCTAACCGACGGTTTTCCCGCGGACGAAGGCGACTATCTATCAGCAGCTTGTTCTATTTCGCTTTTTCCAGAATATGAAGAAGAAAGAGCGGCTCGATAACGATGCACCAAAGTGAATATAAATTCTCCGTAATTAACTTATGCCTCGCGCTAAACGCTGGAGAGACTTTAGTTTGACCATAACTTCGGAGGATATAGGTCCACAAGAGACTGGATGCTTGGAATTGCCTCGCTTTGCGTGGTCTTTGCTCTTTTGTTATAGCCCTAGACACGCGCAAGAAAAAGTCGCCGCCGCCGAGCTGCAGTCTCTATATTTTCTGGCTCGAATTAATAACCGGTCAGAAATTAACTGGGAAACCCTGGCTAATTAACACGTTCGTATAATATGAGGCTGTTTGAACGTTTTTATGGATCTAAAGCTCGGTATATATAAACCTGTTTTCGACGAGCTCCATTTCTATCTCTGTTTTGTTATTGATGAAACTCTCTTTTCGTCGCTATAATTAATAAGTAATTGTTTTCCGAGTGATAATAGAGGTCAAACTATGCGATATGCTAATGGAGTTTGCGCTCTCTCTCTCCGGTTGTATAATAATCGTGAAATTAAATTGGAGTAGAGTAAGAGTTTCTTCAAAGTTTTTAAAATTTATCTGTATACATTAGTTTAGATTAAGGCTTTTCTTGTAAATACGTAGTTGCAAGCTGCAAAAGTAAGTTTTCGAATTATTAAAACGTTGCAGGACTTTTGCCGAATACTACACCCTCCAAGTTTCCTGACAAAGATTATGCAATACACCCTTGATTTTCATCCAAATCTGTACAGAGATTCAGCTTGAATTCGGAATGAAAGAAATAACACACGAAACTTAAAGTGTTCTGCGGTAGTAAGTTCTCTACAATGCAGACTCTGAAAAAAAATCTTATTCTCTGCATGTCGTTGAAAAAATTAAAAAACGAGAGAGCAATTTCGTACTTTGTTGGAAAAACAATTTGTGTTGTCATAACGTTTTGTTCTTTATTTATATAGTAGCAGATGTCGAGAGATTCGGGTGTATAAACAGAAACTTTTGGAACGCCTTGAATATGACTTTTTAAAACTTTTGTGTTTCCACTTTTTTACGTTAAGACCTAAGTGACATTTGCAATGTGAAAAGAGTTTGAACCAATAAAGCGTAGATAATGCCTCTGTTGGAGTAACTCAACACGTATAATATTGTTCTGTCTTTTTCAAACTCTCTGAAATAGCACACACATAAGTGACACCTATATTTTCTTCTTTAACTCGCGTAAAAGCTACTTCAAAAAGTAAACGTTTTTTGTCATTGATTAAAAATAATAATTCATACAGTTTTTCGTAACTGAGTAAAAGTCGACTGAAAACCTCAAAAGCCTTCAATTTCCATAACGCATAGAAAAGTAGGTATTTATAGAAGTACTTTTCAAAACTAGTCAGTAAAATAACAATGAAGACGAAAAAATTAATATCCGAATAATTATCATTTTTAATTATGTTTTTTCACTGAAAGACAAAGCCACGTGTCAATTAAAGGGGTTCGCTTGATTACCACGACCAGTGACGTCGATGATTTGGCTCACAGTCACCCTGACAATGCAGGAATTCTATGGCGTAATAAATAAATAACGAGAATAACAGAGAGAGGCCACTTGAATAATTTTGCAGTTAAATGAATACAAATAGAATCGCGGAATAATTAATTCCGTTAATCGTCCAAGTGAATTATTCATTGTGGTGATGCCCGCTGTATGTAGTAACACGCGCGGTATACATCAAAATATTGAAAATTGATTATCGATGTTATTTTTACCTTGACGAAGTGTAATGGAATTAATTTCCACCGTTGTTCCATGAAACAGTAAAATCTAAAGAATAGCATGAAAATAAGCACAATATTATACCAGTGCTATCACATTTACGTTCCAACTATTATGTGAGTACTGTTGATCTAACGAATTCAAACTTTTTCTAACAATCAGTAACAATATGGAGGACAAATGTTCATGTATTGAATATCACAGTATATTAATAAATTCAGTTAATTTAGCATATGATCGATGTAACAAATGGAATAACCCCTCAACAGCAATAGTCTCTTCTTTGTAAAATCCAGCTTTATATTCAATTCTGAATTTTAATCGCCATAGAATTAAACATTAAATCATTATTCCAGTGGGCGATATTGAAATTTTAGTAAATTAAAAGTTCGCTGTCGGTGTTTAAAAATACAATTGAAGTTTTCGAATTGCCTAAAAAGTCCGAGTAAAATGATAAGATAGTGGACGCAAAGTGAGGTGATAATTTGAATTTATATTCATAAAATCAGTCAAGACTTTTAAACGGAATTATAGTGGGCCGAGCAGTAAGAATAAGACATATAGATAGAGAGTAGGAAGTGGAAGCACTAGTACAGCAAAGTAATCAAGTCCCTCTTTCTCAGCAAAGTCTCTGTATTTATCTCGAATTCGCCCTCCATCGCGTACACATTTGGATTGAAAATTACTAATTAGCCTGGGCGCCGCAATTCCAAAGCCCGTCAAGACTTTACTCAAGTCTTGTTGAGTCAGTACTGCTTTCCTTAACTCCTCTGGGCTAAAGCCAGATAAATCAGAAAGTTTTTGCTATTTACACAATACAGCTGAGTGAAACGAGGTAAAGACGACGAAGAAAGAGAGGAATAAGGTAGAATACAAGTACTGGAAGGAAGCATACATATACATGTACACATATATAGCTAGTCTCCTGGTGCCCTCTTGCTGACTGACTTATTTGCATGGATATTTGGTCTCCTTTCGCTGCTTCTCTCTCACTCTGACGTCCTCCGTCGTTTTATACCTCCGCACGTATAAGCCGCGGAAGTTCCCGCAGGCTCTAAACCACAAGCCTCAAGTCCCTGGCACGCGGTTCGCAGCCGCTCTTTAAGTAAGCCGCTGCACTGCAGACAACGAGAGGGAGAGCGTGGCATGCCTGCAAGAGGGCAAAATCGAGCCAAAGTTACTTAGTTGCCGAAGCGAACCGCAGAGTCGCCCGCAGCTTTGACGCATCACCATTCGGTCAGATTCGAATTCCCGATGAATACGCTGTCGCCGCCGCCCATCACCCGGATACCCTTTTATCAATCTTCGCTCTGACTGTACCCTCCTTTTCCACCTGTCAGCACCATCTTCTCTCTATCCGTTCTCGACGAGCTGACGAGGGGCTGCCTAGAAGTCAAGCAATGAAGCTTCAAGCCCGCAGTAATGTGGCTCCGGCTATTCAAATCTGTATAAAAAGCGAGAGAGAGAGATAGATAGAGAGAGAGACGCGCGTTGCACCGATATCTTTTGAAGATTAGCTCGGCTGCCAGCTGTCTTTTACAGATTCTTCTTAGAACGACGCCGCTCTTTTTTCTTCTCGCTCTCGACCCCTTTTTAACGCCCAGCAATATCTCTGCTCTGCCAGATGAGATTTCAAAGTTTTTAATTTTTTAAATTATTCTGTATCAACATTTTTTTTACTCGAGATATTAAATAGATTATTAGAATTTACTTATGATTATTTCATTCGCAAAAAATTCGTATTTAATTCTATTGTATTGTAATTGTAATTAATAAACTTAAAGCGAAAGCTTTTTAGTTTTTTTTTCCGACATTACAATGCACTTTTCCTTTAATTTGATAAGTATAAATATATATATATATATATATATA
>UCOJ01001759.1:0-22089 GCA_900474305.1 Cecidostiba fungosa
ACAAAAATAAAAAAAAAAAAAAGCTTATATATTCTCTTTAAAAAACCAAATTATTAAACCATGTAAATATACCTGCAGTGTGTTGTTCTCAAGATTAACAATAAACTGATAAATTGTGTAAAAAAATCCAAATCATAAACCATACAGTATAGCAATTAAAAAAAAGATCTAGAAGTATCAAAGCTCACACCCTTAACATATCGTTTTCCACCCCCATCCCAACCAGAGTCTACACATTTCGCGCAAACGCATCATAAGCTCCGCAAAAAAGAATAAAAAGAAAGATAGCAAAAAAAAAGAAAAAAAAAACTGAAACGCCGAATAATAAAAAAAAGGCAAAAGTCGAGCAAAATAGCGAGTGCTCAGGCCGGGCTCCGCAATTGTAGCTGTAGCCGCGCTGAAATAACAATAACGCCATTCAGCGCGGCGGCATTCGACAGTGGGGTCGGAAACAATGAAACAATCAGGCGCCGCTGCAGCCCCGGAAGTCAACACTGCCGGACAATACGCGGACTCCGGACCCCTAACAGTAGCACAGCAGCAGCAGCAGCAGTAGTAGTAGTCCTAGTCGTAGTCGACTTCTAATTAAGCGACTTTACACCAACGACGACGATGACTTTGACGCCACTTGTCGTCCTGCTGCTGATGTTCTCTCGCATATATATAAGATTTTGTTTTGCAGTTTTTTATTGATTTTTAAATCAGAATCAAGACCACGTTTTTTGAATGTTTATTTTGTCATCGAGTGTCTATATTATCAGAGGTATATAATTGAACTGTACACTGTTGATAAGATTACAATCTCAATACAATATCAGAAGCAAACAGACGACGAAAAGAAATAATAAAAAAAACACTTTCCAAAAGTATATACGTGTCGATCAATATACATCTAACGAATTCCCCGTTTGTCCGAATGCCCACACCGTTGATTAGATAAAACTCGCGATGAGCGTCTGACCGGATGTTTACCTGTTCCACTGATCTCTATTTACCCGTCGCTCTGAAAACACGTCGTCTCCGGAATAACAAGCAAAAAAAAAAAAAAAAAAAATTCAATACCGCTAATCAAGAATAATCAACATCACGTGCTAAAGTGCAAAATTTTTCTTCGTTATATACGACGTACACACACACGTATATATAATCGGATCGGGACGGCCGGTGATTTCGGGTTTGTCTAGCGTAACGCGGTTGTCACACCCCCGGCACAATGTCCCATGAATGCGCCTCATTGTGTAGCCCGAGCTACTGACGCCCACTCAAAACTTGAAGCGGAGAAAGAGATTCAATGGCTCTGCGACTGTATATATGAGACAAAGACGGAATTAATGAGAGGGAAGTGCGCGAAGAAAAGGCTCGATGTGTTGGGGTATATTATACATACAGGCAAGATTTTGGCTGAGTTGAGTTGGTTATCAAGTTTTATTCTTTTTCTTCCTCTTCTCTTTTTTTATAATAATGAAATATTTGCATACCGAGAGTGAAAATGACGAGGATCCGTCAAATCAGGCTTATGCAAAAGAAAAAATATATAATTTCGATATAAACATACAAAGAAGCAAGGCACGCTCGCGAAAATTGAAAATTCACGGGCAATCGCTCGGCAGTTCCTCTGTAACGTATATATATACATATAAGAAAGCCAACGAAAAGGGAGCCTCGTCATAAAGCATAATCTCTCTTCTCTCCATTTTACGGCGATTCGCGCCCTCGCTGCGAATCCTTATCTCGCAGTCCGGTACGACGACGTCGGCGGCGGCGGCAACGAGGACATTCTTCGGCTACAATGCCACCTACAATCGAGCCGCGAGCACTTCCGCGCATACTAATGGAGTGTCTCTCTCTCTCTCTCTCTCCGATTCCTTATATACCACAGCACACTCTCTCTATATATATAATATATAACCTCGACATCACGTCTTCTGTTCTCTCGAGTTTCTGGAAAATTTTCGAAAATATTATATATAATAGGAAAATCCTGCTGCGCTAAGAGAAAAGAAAATGAAGCGACGCGGTTATATGGCTCTTTAAAAAAAGAAAACGATAATAGAGAAGAAAGAAGAGGTATATATTCTCACTCTCTCTCTCTCTCTCCATTCTGCTGTTATCTCGGCGAGGAGAGAAAGCGTGATTGCCTTTATGGGGGAAGAAAGGGTCTTTTGCGGTAGCGATAATGTCCCTCGGCTGCGACGACGACGACGACGCTATCAGAAATAAAACACGAGAGTTGGAAGGGGTCTCTCTCCTTATTTCTCGACGCTACGGAGAGACTCGATCTTTATACACGCGGCGCAGAGAGATGGCGTCGAAAATTATAATAGTATATAGTACAGAAGTTGCTGTGATGCTTATTCGCGCGTATAAACACACCTACGCGCTCTCGATTGTAATTAGCTAACTTCGACGACTCGCGACTGATTAAATGGCATAATGCGCGTAACGATGGTATATATCGGAGCGAACGTCGCCAATTAAACTAGTATTGCGAATATATATACTGTGAGGGTAAATTCGTATTAATTTCTCGAAGGAGGGAGAGATATAGGTTTTATATGATGTATATACTCACCTTACGATAAAGGGTATATATTGTGAAATGAAGAGTCGATGTATGGTTTAGTTTAAAATTTATTTACAAATGTCATTTTTATATTACAGAGGAACGTCACGAGTGACATTTAACAATAAGACTTTTTTTTTGCTTCTAGTTTTTTTGTTAAGTATACGAATCCATACAGAATTGCAGACTAGGCCATAATAACGCGAACATGACTGTGTGGTAAATGCAGCTACAGATTTTTTTTTCTTTCTTATAATTGCGATACTGACAACACTACGTGTGCGACTATTTCTCATCGGGTATGGTTACGAAATGTTGATTAGCCTAAGGATGATTGTTTCTTTTTATTTGAAAATTTTACAGAGAAAATCATCGTCTACGAGAGATTAAGGTAACTTTTATACAGTCGATCTCTTTTGTTTTTTTGCTACGATATTTTATTGTAGATCACAGAACTTGGACTACTTTACAAATTTCCACTTCTTATTATTCATACAATTTTCAACTAATCGGGAAATGTAACATTAAAAACGAGTCAACGCATGTAAGGAATCTAATCGATTTTCTTCTCAACTCTCTCTTCGAAATATTACATATTACACATCTATATAAGAAAAAAAACGTTAAAGGTATATAATATAAACAAATATACAAACGTCGGTAGAAATGTCTAAACTATTATCATGTGTGTCATTACGCTTCATTTTGCTAAGCTTATCAAATAAGTATATAATAATTATATATAATATACACAATTATGCCGTATCGTTTTCGTTTGCGTCACAATTTCTGTACACAATAACTCGTTCAAAATCATTATAGGAACGTTAAAACAGCCAAAAATTAACAAACGCATTCTTATACACAAGAAAAACATTTCCCCGCACGCGATTGTTCCCATCCCCCGAAATAAAAAAAAAGAAAGAAATCCAATACGAGATCGTCGGCGCAATTTTTCCACGCATACACACACACTCTACGCTTCCGGGCTTATTTCGCATGGCCGCTCGGCAAAGGAGGCGCAGATTTGCAAGAGCTTTTTTCTCTCTCTTTTTCTAATGGGGAAAATAAGTCCGGGGATAGTTTAAGCGCGAGCATAATATGTTTTGGTTATCTCCTCTCGTTCAAAATTGGACCGTGTGTGTCTGTTAGCTTTGTAGGGATTTCGCGCGCATATATCGATTCGCCTGTGTGTAATTCAACCGCCGAGACTTTTTTTTCTATCTATCTATCTGGCGAGCTCGCTTCTTTTGATGGGCGGGAAAATGCAATTTTTATTCTCGATATATGCGAGGAAAGTGCAGAGACTCATTTTCGTGCTTAATGGCCAAAAAATTGTCGCGGATATACACACATACGCTAGCTTTCCTTCCTTTTGCTTTTATTTTCCGAGAGGTTTTCCCGCGTGTTCGATGACTCGTTTGAGAGGATACACGTAATTTGAAACAAAATTGGATCCGCTCATATCGCTCTTTTTACATATACGAGTAATGGAAATACGGCTTTTCAATCGTATAGATACCGCGAAGGTGTATAGAAATTATTATACATTCAAAACTGGTCTTACTGAACGCTCGCAACGGACGACGGCCTAGTCCTGGCCAAGTTCCTCACCCCCGTTTCCTCCTCGAAGTCTCTACTCCTTCCTTGTGCAGCACTTGTGACCATCAGGTTACTGGAACCAGGTGACGAGTCTGACAAAGTAGTGGACGACGTGCTGAGATTCGTAGCGGTGACCTGAGCAGGTATGGGCGAGAGTATACCTGGTACCTGGACGGCTCCACGCCACCAGTCGGTCGACCAGTTGGATGCGAGGTTCCCCCGGAAGTTGAGGTCCGGGAGAACCGGAAGCGGCCTTCATATGACGTGCGACCGAGGCGAGCTTGAAGCTAAGCTTTGTACCGAGAAGTTGCTCACGTTGTTGTTGTTGTTGTTGCTTGTCGTTGTCGTTGTTGGTGGCTTTGGAGAAGAGCTGCTTGTACTTGGTGGTACTATGAGGCAGGGTTTGGACTCGGTTCGCTCGACGACGATGGGCGACGAGGAGGAGGTCGAGTAACGGTCAGGAGACTTGTCGACGGAGTCTCGGTGGTGGGACTGACGGTCTACGCAGGAGGTCTCGTAAGAGTCGTCGCTGAATTTGCGGAAGTCCTTTGAGTCTTTACTCTCGAGGCTGAAACGGTCGTCCTCTGGACGGGCTGGACTTGGGAAGGGTCGATCCTCTGGCTTTCCTGGGAGGAAACTCGGCCTTTTCAGGTCCTTTGAGGGACTTGGACAGCCGCAGTTCACCTGCATTATACGATTTTTGTAACACGTTGTTTATCGAGAGGGTTTACTTAGAGTGTTAGAAATTCAAATTCCGGAATATAAGTAAGACTAAATTTTGAGACTTTGTAAGATGATAGATTAAGGGCAGTCGCGTCATATCTTTTCTGTATTTATATTACGACGCGAAATTAACATTTTTAATTAACTATTCGAAGAAAAAACAACATACCTGAAGGTAACTCGGTGCAGTGATACCAGGCCACGCCATACCCTGATGTCCAGAGTAGAAGCTCCCACCCGATCCATATATCGCCTGAAACGCCAAATCAGCCGCCAGTTTCCCACCACCTATATCCTCGCCCATCTTGTGCTGCAACGGGTTGTACAGATGATACGGAAACGGTGGGAAAAACCTCGGTATCTTCAGGTCATCCGCGTGACCTATTAACGGATGGTTCATGCCCGGTGGGCCTAGTGGTGGGAGAAGACCACGTGATATCGATCCGAGCGGTCCGTGGTGGTGGTGGTGGTCGCCGGTACCCCCACTTCCCGGCATTGTGAGTGGGGATAGGGCAAAGCCGAATTTGTTCTCCTTTTTGATGACCGACTTCGGTTTGCGACGCGGTCGGTACTTGTAGTCTGGGTGCTCCTTCATGTGCAGGGCTCTGGAACGAGAGAAGGTCATTTTTTTAAATAAGAAGAAAAAATAAACGAAGCAAACAGCCCCGCGATATTAGAGCTTTAATTTCCTCTTATGACATTGTTCCTTCACAACAGCTTAAATTGTCCCTCTCTTTTTTTCAACGCGATAACAACGCGTTTTTATTTCTGTTGACTTGCGAGCGTGGATAAAAAGCGTATCATTCATGCGAAGAAACAGAGATTACGGCTTTCCAAGAAATTCAAGTCTTCTTCTTCTTTGTGCGTATATAAGCATTACATTCGTATAGTCTTATCGCCGCTCAGGTATATATAATATACACACACCGGGCACGAGCTGCCTCTCCCGTTATCGCGCGGATTTTCGTCCAAAGGGTCTCTTGTCTTCGTCTCTCTTTCTTTGTGGGTAAATACACACGGAGAGGGAAGAAAAATAAGGTGAAACGAGGAAATGCGCGTATACGTGCACGCTTATCACATGCAGCAATAATCAGAGGAGATAGTAGAGTGGCCTAAGCGCTTGGGCAAACAGGCTTTTTGATTTGAGACTGCAGAGGTATGCGTCTGTCAAGGGCACCTTTCTGAGGAGTGTAACCTTGCCTTGTGTTCTTCTATTATCTATTTTTCTTTTATACATTGTGTGATAACATTGAAAACGTATTATAAAGCTATTGTTCCATGACTAAAAAATATGACAAGTGTTGCTGGGAGCCACCCTCAGTCACTCAAGTGTATATTTATATAGAAATAAAAGTCCTGACGATCTAACAATGGCCCGAACTGACCCTTTCGAAAGTCTCAACACGTATGTACAGTCCAGAGTAGAGAAAAGGGGTGATGGCTAACAGCGAAATGCATTCGGTGCGACCGAGCTTTTACGTAACTTCATTCGCCAAGAATCGATATAATCTTGAAACACCACGCGCCACTCCTATTTGAATATACGTACACACAAGTGAAACTAAAAACTGGGCCACGAAAAAGCTCCGACGTTTCTGCGACTCGAGGCGTTGTGTCTCCATTCTATTCTTTTTATCTCCTCGAAGAAAAAAAATACCAAAGAAAAGAAGAAGAAGAAGAAGACACACTAGCTACATGCAGAAGACACAGTAGAGGCGCTTGTGCTCACGGCGCATAATGGGGCATTATGCGCCGCTCGAGATATCGAGCCGCCCTGTGTGTCGCGTTTTGTGTGTACAAGATATTTACAACAAATAGCCGGGCTTCGGTGTGTATACGTGCGCGCCTATCGTCGGGAAGGAGAGAAAGCGCGAAGATAAAAAAGACGCCGAAGTAGCGAACTGCATAGTCTGTATGTATATACATTCTCGAATATTTTTTTTTCTTACGATTCGATCGGTAATATACAAGCATTTTATTTATCAAAACAATAACTTTCCAGCTGGCAATATACACCCTCACATATGTGAGACCAGATATTTTTTCATACGCGACGATCAATTTGGCCTACGAATATAGCCCAGTAAATAACAAACAAAACGCGTGGCAAAAAAAAGGGATGATCCGATGATACGTATATATACTTTTTTTTACTCGCGTTTATCGTCGCGGCCGCGCGCGCGGGAATTCCTAAAGATTATACAGCGCAGCTGATGTTTATGCATTTATGCTGAATTATTGTGCGCCGCGGCTTTACCAATGTTTATGCTGATTTACGCTTTGTGCTATCTGCCGGGACACATTGTCCCGGAATTATTATTCCGCGCCTCCTTTCTCGTACATTCGCGGAGAGGGAGTGTGAGAGCTTTCTGCACTTTCTCGACGCAAGGTGTATATATATGTATACAACGTTGTATCGGCTAATTCGATTTGCATACGCGCGAGCTGGTTGTGCTACTGTGTAAATTTTTTTTCTTCTTTTGGTATCGATTAGCAAGATTGAGGTGGAGTTGTAGGGGATTTGACAAATTTTTTATTTATTATTATATGTGAATTTTTCCAAATTTTTAGTTACTCCTTTAACAATAACAGTTTAGAAAACAGAGAAACTTAATTGGCCAAAAAATTTGTATGATTTCTTCAATCCATTTCAGTATTTCAGTATAGGACATTTCAGTATTTTAAAAATCTGACATTGTAACTGTTCATTTAGGATTGAAGAAAGCATATAAATAAAATGTAATTATTTTAAGACGCATAATTCGTAGAGTATTTAAAAGAAACGTTCCGTAGCTCGTTGCACTAGCGTCGGAAGTTAACTTCTCGATGCATTTTAAGCAGCGCCAAATGTAGTAAAGGGTGTTTAATGTTTTTGCCCAATACGGACCGAGTGAAAATTGCCCAGTATGGAACGTATTTTTTAACATGGAATTGCCATTTGATTTTAACATTTGCAAACGCTATTACAATAAACACAACAAAATATTTCTTGGCTTAAAATGCTTTGAGAAAACGTCTAAGAGAAACTACAATCGATATTAGTGAATTTTGTTTATTTTAAATATTAATAAAAATCGATAGTAAACAACTGTAAACTGTTTTACGAAACTTTTTCACATAGAGTGAACACATTCAACACTTTTTAGACGTTTGTAATGTATACGTCTGATAAATATTGTAAATAACAAGGGCGCGTTCTATAGTTCTATACTGGGCAACATTTTTTCAATAGTCAAAAAAGTGATGGTTTATGCATTTGGTATATTATTTGGTTAAATCAATAAATTAAAAGAAACGAACTTTAGAACTTCAAAGAGCCAATTAAACGCTTGCTATCAAAAGTTATAGCCTAAATTAACGCTATATATGGTTTCATACCGGGCACATCTTTCCTATTTTGTTATTGTCGCGGGATTCTGGACCTTTTTAAATAATTACTTGGACTGGCCTTTCCCAGTTTCCTCTGCCGCTTAAATTCTCCAGGTTTCCGACTAGCGAAGATTGGTGGCGCATAGGCGCTTTTCTATTTCTCACAATCGCTCATCGCTGTACGTGAGTCTAGTGCATAATTATATAGGAGTTTGTGACCTATACCGAAACCGAAACTGCCTTTTGTGAGTCTGGGTGGGTGTGTTCCGGATTGGAATGCGTTAGTTAGCAGTAGCTGTAATGTTGGTAATGGAGAAAAAAAAAATTATGATTAAATATTAGGTATATAAAGTCATATGTATTATAAAACTTTAAAAAAACATCTCTTTTGTAATGAAATAAAGGTATTAATTCTGTCTGGAGGAATGAATTGAAACATTCATAATTTTGACCTCCACCTCAACAAAATAAATAGATAAACATGGCACACAGTTTTCTACAGTTTATTCATTTACTCCTCGATATAGGAGCAAACGCATATTATCTCACACGCACATGTGTCTCTATATATAAGAAAAGCAAAAGCCGTTGAATGAAGCGTAAATTAACCAATAGAGTGCGCGGGAGCAATGAAATTGAAAGAAATCAGTCGAATGAATCAAGAGATCACAGTTATAGCCGGCGGGGTGTGAGCTCGTTGAAAAATTGAATGCGTGCGAGTTGTCTCCCTCTCAAAAAAAAGGGTCGACATTATATTCCAAAGGGTCCATTATAATAAAAATAGTAGAACGGACTCATCGCACTGTTTTGTTTACCAAATTCTACCATGTCCACTAAAAAAGAAAAAAACAAAAACCACACATACAGCGAAAATTCAAGACAGCAAAGAGTAGAGCAACGCGTATAAACTATATACATATATATACACGAGCGAGAAGAAAGAGCCGAGAGCGAGAGAATCAGGCACAAATCCTTTTAAATCCACACAATTGCGACAATGGGGCTTTATTTGTTATCTCGAGGGCCACATTGTGACTCGGCGCGGACAGATTACGCCGGCGGCCAGTGTGACGGGCCAGCTCTCTCTCTGCGCATCCCTCCCGCACACACATACAGCGGAACGACTTTATCATCCCGCTTTTTATTTTACGAGCCGCCACGAGAATGAGACAGCCGCCTTTTCTTCGTGGCTGCCGTAAAAATGGATTCGGCAGCAGCAGTAGCTTTTTCCACACACACACATACACAAGCTTTGATCCTCTTTTCTTCCATTTTGTTTTGGCGAGTGTCCCGCGGAATGTCGACTATACAACCCCCTGTGTGTGTTTTGTATAAGAAGATTAGGCTGTATGTATATATACGCTTCGTATGCAAAGTTAACGCGTCGGCGTTATTTTATGTGCGGTGAGCGTTGCCTTTTTCTACCCCCTATTCTTATAACTGAGTTTTATTATATAACGGACTCTGCGATTAGTGGATATTATCACACTGCCGCAGTGTATATTTCGAATATAAGTACGGGGAGACGATAAATTTCGGATGTGACGATAAATTTTTGGATAATAATATATAGATACTTGGGACTGATATGCCGGTAACGCGTAAAGCTGGATTATCACACTTATAAATTTTGTGTATCGAATATACTCGCGCGACGCGCTTAATAATGATGTACACATATCGATTTAATTATAATTTCTATATAAATTAATCTCGAGAATCTTTTAATTATACCATACCTTTGTTTCGAAGTGTGGTTCTATTTTGTTTGAGGAAAAAAAATCGAATGCACGTCTTTTCAATTTCCGGCCAGTAGCAACTAGACTTCCTGAAAGCAAGCGACCGCAGATATCGCGAAAAATCCCCTCCGACTTGCCTGTCTTTCTCTCTCTCTGCGACGACGACGTTCCTCTCTGCTTCTCGAGAATAAAAGAAGGATTCCGACTTTCGCGCTTTCACTGACTCAAAGTATACGCGCTGAGAGCGGCGTATAAGAATAGAAAAGTTTCACGAGAGAGTGAGAGGGACGAATGAAAATATTCAATTTCAGATTTATTTTACATGATATATACATACATATATCTGCTTTGTATTGTATGGGGACGTGTATTCTTTTGATTCTAGGCTCGTGTGAAATTTTTTTTTTATCTTGTAGCCTACTTTTTTTACTGTTTTACTTATTGAGGGATATTCTTTTCTTATATAGAGTAGAAATATTTTTTAGTGTTTATAATTTAATAAGAAACTCGTGGTGTTATGGAAGTCAATATATAGTGAAACAAGGCATTGTAGTCTAACTAAAAAAATTTTTTTATCGAAACTCGGTTAACTCAACAAGACACCGATGACTCTTTTATTTTGAAAATAAATCGTTGAACTTAAAAATCTACATACAATTATTTATGAAGCTTGCACATACGAAAGTATACCTAAACAATTCGCATGTGTCTTTTTAAGTTTTGATTATATTTACTAATTTGTATACCCACAACTCACCCTAAAATTATTTAAGGAACAAAATGAGGCCTTCAGAATAAAATTCTTATAAATAGTAAAAAAAAGTTCCCAGGATTTTGTCAACACTTTCTCTAATTGATATCTAAATTTACAAAATCTTTGTAAATATAAGTGATTAAATTATAGTAAAAATTAAAAAAACTACACTTGGTAAAAGTTTCAAGAAAAACTCCCACGAATTTCAACGCAGGTCATAAAAAATCAGCAGGTACAAAACGTTTCCCGTCGGACGTATATATATACTATTTGTAAAGGCGATAATTCGAACTCGCGCGCGCCCTCGATGGGAATCTCCGCACGAGAGCTTAGCCCGACTAAATAAACTCATAACAGTGATTAAATATTCATAGTCGGCAATAAAGAAGACCCCATAGGGTATAAATACGACGGCCGGCTCTTCTCTCGTCCCCCGATATATCTACTGCTATATACGAGGCTTAGAGAAATATCGTGTTAGGAAGGGAGAACAACCCCCTGGACACTGGGGGTGACTCTATGTATGGTTAATAATTTTCGACGATTGTGTGGGATTGATTGGGAATAATCAGAAAATTTAGTGGTATGTAAATTTTTTTATTTCTATATAATAGTGAAGATCATCTCCGTGTTCTTTTTGGTTTATTATAAAAAAGTTTATCTGATACGAACTGTAGGTATTTTCTTTAATCATACTTTTATTCATAATGGTACTAGCGTGACGTTTTTTTAACCGTAAAATTAACCAATAATTAGCCACAAAATCATTAACGTTTCTACTAAGTTTTCAATGATTATCTTCTTGCCGTTAGTTAAACCGTTGAGTAGAGCATTAATAATAGACGTTTATTCATATATCAACATGAAGTTTTTTAATCGTAAAATTAACCAATAATTAGCCAAAAAATCGTTATCGTTTCTAGATCAACGCATATCAAGTTTATAATGATGCTACTTAAACCGCAGAGTTAGCATCAATAATAGAACGTTTATTCACATACCAGAGCGTGACGTTTTCTAATTTAAAAATTAACCAACAATTAGCCAAAAAATCGTTAACGTTTCTACAAGCGTAGTTTGCAATGAAAATCGAAATAAAAAAATATCATCAAAGGAGATGATTTCGAGCCACCATAAATCGCGCACAACAGTTTAAAAGAAAGCTAGCGTGAAAATCGAGAAGTAAAAGAGACGCGCCGATAGCTTATAGACAACAATGCGCGGTATTATGAACTGGCAGTATACGAGTCGAGTATAACCCCCATAGTCCGATATCGCGCCCCCGCTTCGAAACACCCCAACGCAATAATTTCGCTCTCACTCACTCGAGTGTTCGCTCGCACTAAAGTGCAATTAGCGATCTGCTACTGCTGGCAAAAAACTTCGCATTCAGAAGAGAGAACCTCATGATCAATCGGGAGGATGATTGAGCCACTTCTTATGCGTCTAAATCGCTTGCTAATTTTAATTTTTTTTTCGTTCACGCGTTGATTTTGTTTTTGCTCTCTGATTTCAATAGAAAATAAAAAATTGTTTACCTCAGTCGTTTTGCCTCGTCGATGAACGGTCTTTTCTCGCCTTCGCTGAGGAGCTTCCACTCGGCGCCGAGTCTCTTGGAGATTTCGGAGTTGTGCATTTTTGGATTCTCCTGTGCCATTTTTCGACGCTGACCACGTGACCAGACCATGAACGCGTTCATGGGACGTTTTATGTGCTCGTTATGTAACGTCTTCGACGACATCTTGACACTTTGTCTTAATTTATACGCTTATAGTTATAATTGCACGTTGTAGGTGTGATTCTATGTAATCGAAACTAGGGTAGTTTCTATGCTAGAACAGTTCGATATTGTTCATTTTATCAATTTTTTTTCACGAGATTATTGCACTTTACACACTTTGGTTACTGCTTCAGATCACTCATGTCTTTCGTTGCTGAAGAATACCTCACTTTCTGAAAATAAAAATTCAATCTTAATAATAAATGCTTGCTGACAATATAGTAAACAACTTTACTAATAAAATCGAAAAAAAATTAATTACAACAAAAAATCCCTACCTCTCAACCCTCCTCCACATTATCGTTGAAAATCACTCCAGCAGTACAAGAGCACCACCAGCAACAACAACAGTCTCCAGCCACAGGACAACGTCGACTCGATCAGTCGTTCGTATGGTATCACCTCCGAGGCATCCTCTCAGCTTTTCGTGGAGGGGTGGCCCATGAGATAGTGGGAGTCTCGAGAGCCAATGAGATACCCTCGCGACTGCTCCCCTCTTGGCTTGCTATTGGTCGAAGTCGGCGCATGGCGGACTGAGCGCGAGGAGGACGATGCTGCCGAGAGCAACAGGTGCGAGGGATATTCCCGATGTCTAACTGCGCGTGTGTAATTCGTAAATATATATATACCTATGTATAGCTTACTGATGCTTGTATATAATATTATTTAGGTGTAATGAGAGAATGAGTTTTTTGTCGGGGGTGGATTTTAAATCTCGCGGGCTTTTTCATATAAGCGTTATATTATTATAGTCAAAATATAAATTGATCAACGTCTGTAGGATGATAATATAAATCCAATTTTCTAATTCGCTTGACATAATCTCCGGCGATTTCGCGCAAAAGGCCAGCCAATAACAAGCTCAGCAGCAAATAAAAGCTGGTGTGTATATATATCTATATAGAAAAATAAGCGACGTCCGACAAAGGCCCAATTGTCGAAGGTCCTGTTGCTCGGCTCCTCTCGAACATTATCGAGATGTTGGGTCAAAGCGATAGGAGGGATACAGGCACCTATACACACACACACGCGTCGTCGATAGATAAGGTGCCAGGGATGACACAAAGGCTGAGGGGGAAGGAAGAGCGGCGCGAGGCGATGAAAGAATCCGGAGAGTTGACTTTTTTTTTGTCGAGACTATACTGGCAATCGTTATTTTTTTTCAATTTATCGTGAATGAAATTTCGAAAAATCGACGAAGCGAATAATCGAATGAATCAACCCCTCGCGATAAGCGTCAACGTCAATTAGCAGCGAGAGGCACAAAGCTTGTGAAAAAGAAAGACGATCCGTGAAATAGGGGCGAGTATATAGCTGTCGTGTATATAATCGACGGGGTGTCGAGAGAAAAAAAAATAAGCGACGAAGCTACTCGCGTTTCGACTAGATAAGGATCCGAGAGGGGTTGTGGTCGCGTGCCGTCGTTATAGATATTATAGTCTACTGTAGGAACTGTAGTATTTATTGGGTGACAGTTAGAGGCGTGAAGAGAGGGTGGTTTTTTTTTGGTTTAATACACCGTGTGATTTGTTTGATCCCTTGAATTTTTGATATTGTTTTGCTCATTGATTATGTATTGAGATATAATAGTTTAGAAAGCGCAAGTTTTTTTTTACAAGTTTAGAGCAAAACGTTAAGGTCAGTTGAATATTATATAACTTGATGTATTTTTGATCGATTAAAACAGTCGAAAAGTATTTTAAATTTCTAACGCATAAGTAGTTTGACTCGTATAAACTCTGTATGCTTTATTTTAAAAACTTTTGTTTCATTTTTTACAAGTAAAGTTATAACGAAAACTAGTGTTTTTGGATATAAATAATGATATAACTTATTATATTAAAAACAAAATACAGAAAGATTTTCATCAAAAACAAAACTATGTGAAACGCAATAATATGCGCAATTAATCCATGAATCTCTATGTAGAATTGGGAAAAATATTCTTATCATATATCTCGTCACTTATATAGGTATCTAAAAAATTTACAGAAACATTTTTTAAATCTACGATAATTAACCTTAAAATTTATGATCACAGATTAATAATATATTCTTATACGCGAATCACTACAACAAATAACCAACAAAGAACTTATAACCCACGTATACGAAAAGAAAGTGAAAAAAAGCGCAGCGGCACGCGCGACCACTGATTATACCATTCATTCTCTCTTCCTCTCTTCCTCCTTGTTCTCCGAGCACTCGAAGGGTCGCACGGGGATCTCCGATTCCCTGAATGCTCGCTCATCAATGAAACAATCCTATAAAGCTCTTCTTTCGATATACAACCGAAACTAACAACGCGTCCCATTGTATAAGTATAATACACTGTCCTTATCACCGATTGCGGTTATCCGATATAATTTTTCATCAGCTCAAAAATAAATTCAATTCCAAAGTTTACCCCTTTTTATACTCGCATCACACTATACAGTATACAACACAGAGAGAACGACAGATAGAGAAATGAAACAATGGTGTGGCGTCATCGCTGTCATTACTGTGCACCAAGCTCGTCGAAAAGCCTGATGCTGATTACACTATTGTCGCGCGGGTTGTTTCAGTTAATCGCGACGCCCGGCGTTTTGTTTTCCTTTATATATATAGCGTCGCTGCTCATTTGTCTCCTCCTTTTTGTAGAATATTGCTAAATCACACGCTATCACTCTCGCATACATACAAAAAAAATTGTCCAAAAAAAAAGAAAACGACTCCACATCTCTCAACAAAGATCAATCGTTCTCTCTCTCTCTCGCTCACTATATTCAAGTCACACTCGAGCGGCCAGTTGATGTATTCAGCGTGTGTAAGCCTGAGGGTGGGGGTATATGCTAGTAGTCTATAAAATACTAAAAGCCAACCCTCCAGCGCGAGGTTGCTGCTGCTATTTTGTTCGCAGAATGTATATACATATATGTATTCGCGTGTGCAGCGCATCAGCCGAATAAGTTATTGTGGCGCGGTATATACGCTTCTATTTTGATATGGCGATGGCGCTCGCGCGATGCTCGGAATGCGGAATATAGAGACTCAAACAAAGTGAAATTCGATTTGCTTTCGGAAGGAGGAGGATGACGAGGCGACGGAACAATGCGTCTCGTTTACTTTTCTGAAGCTGTTATAATAATACTGAGAAATGTGTCCTCTGTATGTCTTTGTTTTGATTTTTTGCTTTAACTTTTGGTCTTCCGTTAATGATTGGACTCGTTGTTTGGTGAAAAAGGATTTTTGTAAGAGTTGCTTGGTCACGATTGAACTTTTGAAATTTATTCTTCGCTGCAATATAGTAACGCAGGTACTTATACCGTCCTTTGATTGATGAAACATCGTTATTAAATCACGATCAATCTTCGATTCTCGAAATCGACTTTAACAGTATTATTATTCTATACTTGAATAATAACAAAAAAATTTCAGGATCCACCAATATACGATCCTTCCTTATTCGACTCTCTGTTCGATATCTCCAGGGCAATAGCACACAATGGTCAACTGTCGCTATTATAAGAGACATTGTTACAACTCTCTCTCTCTCTCTTTCTCGATATGAGAAGCTCCAGGCGGCTCGGGTACACAACGGCAATATATCTCTCTCGGACCTTCTATTTTTGCGAGAAATTTTTCGAAAGAGTCATCTATACTATTTCAGGCCACACACACATATATAACTTGGTCTTATTGTGTGTCTGTTTCTGTTTGAATATCGCTTTCTCATTGTTTCTTTTCTCTCTTTCTCTCGACGCGCAATGAAAATCCACCCTCTAAGCTGCCGCCTTGTGTTTTCACACCAAGCAAACGTGCCTCGTACCACTTGATGCGTTCCCTCCTACGCAGTTCAATATATATACATATACGATATATGTATATGTGTTCAACGATCTGTTAAATCGTCGTCAATCTTAACTTCTCGAGTATATGTGTCTTCTGCTGTAATTATAGTCTGTTAATTGTACAACGATAGCATACAAGAATCACTTATACTCTGCACAATATAAAAAAAACACTATGAATTATCGTCTCATAATATGCATCGTCGTATATAACACACAGTTCCTGTTTATTAAATCCCAGCAGAGTCAGTCGCCTCTATCGTATACACACACACACAAGCAGTGCATCATATGCCTAACAGAATAATAGATCATTTTATGCAGATTGAAGCCGGAGCTTCAACCTGACGCTTTCAGTTCGTACGTTGACTGAGACTCGGACAGTCTGGAGCTTACGTCTATACATAATGAAAGTCTTACTTGTTGTCGTTACTGTCTGTTTTGTCGGTAGCTATGCGGTAGGCGTCATTTTTACTTTAAGAAAAAACTTACATGTGTTATATTATTATTATTACAGTGTTTTGATAAATGTTTGATTTGACAGGATTACGCGGAAGACATCAGAAAGTTACAAGAAGAGACGAAAAGGATAGAGGAGTACAGGAGACCGTGTCTCAAGGAAGTTGGCCTCTATACAGGTATTAACCAACTATCCTGTGTGTGTATGATATATATGTACTATTTTATTATATTCGAAAAAATTCACCGCAGATCCGGCGAATGGAATCACTAGTCAGCCAGCGAGTAGTCCCACAATAGGACAGATCTTCTGCCTGTGGGCGTGTCTGTACCGCAAAAACGGATCTGTGAGTAATACATATTGCAAATCACATAATAATAATACAAATTTTCACGTAATAAATAAATAAACTAAAAATCAATCCAGATAAGACCGGATGGCTCGGTGGACGAGTCAGCTGTCCGCTCGAAGAATCCAGAGCTCGAAGGTCCACTGGACGTGATAATAAGCAAGTGCGAGAATCAAGGTTGGCAAATGAATTACTTGTTACGATACGTCAGTCATTACATTAACACCTATATATGCAATTCCAGCTGGAGGAAATACTTGCAAATTAGCTGGCTGTTTAGCGAAAGCTCATTTTAATTTGTTAGAGTAGCCGCTCTTTATGTATATATGATGAAAAATAAAAGGTTTGTATACAAAATACGAATTTCACTTTTCATTCTAAATATTCCTGTATAGTTTAGCTGTGATTATATACTCGACTGAAGTATATATATCGAGTTATTTAAAAGGAAAAAAAAGATAATTTTTTTTCTCTCTACTACTTCCTCCATCATACGCAGCGTACATACAAACTTGACATGCATTGCTTGTTGAAAAAGGAGTCATGCCTCGAATCCGAGCAGTAGAAAGGTGGGGATCAAACGGAAAAAGGACTGATCCGATCGATTGTGAAGGGACAAAAAAGACCATTGACGAGTACACTGGGACGTGTCAACGATTTTACCCCCCTCAGCTGAATATACGTATATATATATATGCGTTTGAGGATGATGAAAAAAAGTTATATTATTCGCTATTGTTCACTTAAACGAGTTTTTTTTTAAACGGAGGAAAGAGAATATACAAGAAACGGGAAAAGGCGCGATTATTTAAAACAATAAGAATGATAAGTCAGAGGCCAAAGAATTGGAGCGTCGTTTTCGGGATGTAGGAGTAGTATGACGTCGCGAACGAGTATAAAAGAGAGAGAGAGAGAGCGTCAGCTCAGCGGAAATGAAGCAAATCGTCAGATAGGCAGAGCGACGGTATTAGAGCATTATCTGTCGGCAAAATGCTCGCTTTATCAGTTCTTCTCGCACGTATACCACAATATTATTTTTCTTCATTCAATTCGCAGACATTATTGTCCAAACGAGTATGTATAATTCAAAATCATACCTTATCAGAAAAAGAAGCGTTTCGCCAAAATTACGTATTTCAAGTCGCCGGCGTGTGGAAATCCAAGAGTGGAGAGAGAGAAAAAAAGGATTTTATATTGGAGGCCAGTGTAGCGGCTTAAGCCACTCGATGACCGCGTGCGGACACAGAAAAAGCTCAAAGCCGGCGAGAGGCTTTGTGCCTTTGTGGCTAATGCGATCCAATTCAGGACTCTCTCTTTTCTTTGTTATTGACGGCCTATCAGAATCCTTAAATCCTGTTTTGCCTTCATTGTCCAGCCGAGCTTTCAAAGGACCTTTTCTATTAGTCTCGACTTTTCTCGTTCGTTTTCGAATTTGCTTTTCTTCTTCTCTTTTTTCTAATGGAAATTGTACAAAAATTATTTTTCTCCAGGGGTCGCTGATCGACCAAGGGAAAGTTGTCGACTGAAGATCGAGGTTTCTGTTTTATCGACGTCCATGCGTATAATATTGATTTTATAATATTTATATAGTTTATTGGTTTAAATTATTACAAAAAAGATATAATTTAAGTACATCGAAATGTTTTACGGCGCTTCCGTTTGCTCCACTTCTTTTGCATCTTCGTTTTCTTTTTCCTTCTCTACGTTCGCTTCCGTCGGGCCTGGATTCATCACCACGTTTTCAACGAACTCGATGTTGCACATACAGACTCCGTTTTTACACGTCAAAGCGAGTTTCTGATCACTGCCGGCTTCTTTCAGAGATTCCGACATTTCGTTGCATTTGTTTTTTAGGGAATCGCTGCAGCTGATCACGTCGGAGCAGACTTCTGCAACATCATTCATTAAATTATAATTGCAGCTCTCGATAAACGCTATTTTTGCGTGTTATCTCTTAAGACAGATTTATTAAAGTGAATATTGCTTGAAAACTGCTGGATTGGAGTAAATATATTTTTTGAAATTAAAATGAAATTAATTTGAAATTAAATTTAATTTTGTCGATTAAAAGCAGATAAACATAATTTTGAAATAAAGCAGATAAACAATATATAAGTTTGTGATTCATAATAACGTACCAATTTCGGCGGAAGCGATGCATATCAGCGTCAAAATAAGGCAAAAACCAAGAGTCACTTTCATTTTCACGTGTAGATGATGATACACACTTGAATATACAGAGCAAATACTTTGATGCGTCTTATTTCGTCTTCAACTTTAGGCGCAACTGCACCGATCTGTAATGTTTACGGTTTATATCAGAGTTAAATGTGAGGAGTGGTAACGAACCAAGTTTTTTACTCTTTTCCATGACGATAACGTTACAATCTGTTCCTCGGCTGCTCACTGCTCAGACAGATGCATATACATAGTATTATACATTTAATAATGCGCTTAAACGTTTATGCAATTTTAAAGTTGAATTATGGCTCTGATTCATTACTAAAAATAGATGTTTTTATTCGGAATTGAAGTTTATCGAATCTTAACGAGATTCATTAATTATTTCTTTTTTTTTTCTCGTGAATATTATCAATGGATTTTTTAAGGTTTTTCAGAAAAAACAGTCTAATTTTGTAACAAAATCAGTGCGGATGATATAGAGGTTTTGTTATTTTTGTTAATTTATCGAGTTCAATAACTGTCAATGTTCATTCATAAGATAGTTTTCGTTTAAACATCCTCGTAAATTACACAGATATTTTTTTAAATGACTAATTAATTTCGTTTAAAGGAATCGAAGCTCATGAATGGTTTTCAATTTACGACCAAAATTAAATAGAGACACTCCGAGCACTCGTGTTTAGTGCGTGTAATGTAACAACGTTTATCGGTGTGTACAAGTTTCCGTTAACTAAATATGGTAAACCCCTATTTATCGACAACTAATAGAACTAAGAAACCTACTTTACCGACTCAAGTTTTGGCAGTTACAGTGCGGAGGACTGACGTCAGTGCGCAGCACCTTCACCTTTCAAAGCAGCTGCTATTACAGTATTCGCAGCGATTCGAATACCTACTTAATTATGACTCATAAAAATCGAAAAATGAATAATTCCAACATTAATTTTTAACTTGCATGTACATACAGTACACTTTAGTTAAAAATGCTAATATTATCGCAACAAAACGTGAGCTACGAATAACCGACTGTCATAAAAGTACTTAAACGCGTCGTGCTTTTGCGCAACAGTAAATGTGTAATATACTATTAGTGAAAAACAATAAATATATACTATGAGTAATCCCAATTAAGACGTATTTTCCTACTTAACCACAGATAACATACCTTCGAATTACACGACGTTTTAAAAAATAATATCGATTCTTTTTCAAACTCCGCGAAAGAATCCTACCAATAAAAAATCCCTGAAAATACATCCTCAAATTTTTCCAGATAATGTGTTATTGACGGATGACAAACAAACTAATAATACACACATCGACAAATATCCAAACGTCGGTTCCTGCAATCACAGCCCAGCAGCTCGCAATTAAAAGTTCACCGACGCGCGATAATAATAATTTCGCAAACATCAAGTGTGTTATATTCGCTCGCTCGCGCTTGCCGCGACTTTTTCCTCCCTCGATGCACTTAATTGGTTCGTTAAATTAATTAAACTCGCGCGCGCGACGAAAATAAAAAAAAAGAAAATAAATAAAAACGTGTCCGGTGAAAAACACAATACAACAGCAGTGTGCAGCTTGACGATCGTTATACCACGGCCGGCTAAATTAAACGACACAATGGTCGATGATTTCTCGTGCAGCATTGATCGTGCGCTTTCTCTCTCTCGCTCTCGTGTTCGTGGGCGTCGATCCAAAAATTAAAGCGCCCAGAGAGACAATTGCACACGCGGCCGCAGCCCTATAATTAAATATCGGTTATTGCCGTTTTGTCCGCTTTTTTACTACGATTTCTCGCCCAATTGAGAGGATGAAAGCCGCACGCTTTTTTTTTGTTGTAACAAACAGAGGGACGATTCGGTACACGCGTTATGTCATTAAGCTTTTTCTGTTCTTTTTGGAATATTCGATGAATATATTTTTCTATTTCGTTTCTTCGCACTTTTAGACTCTCGGCATTGAGTTTACATGATAAATATTTCAGATGTAATCGGTCCATTCTTTAATATCACATCACGTAGAAAATAAAAAAAAAATAAAAAAAAACAATCGATGACTTTTCTCTCTATTCCTGCTATACAATACACAACAGCTGTATACAGAGGACAAATAAATTTTCTGTGTCTTAGCTTCCTGCGCGGAGTCAAGCCAACTTCGATACTGCTGGCGCAGCAAGTTCCACATTTATGCGTATAAGGCCCTGATTAGCATTCTACGAGAGACGGGGCGGACTTTGAGATTTAGGGGCGAGCGACGAGCTGGAAAGGATAATATATATATAAACAGGAGGACATGGCATTGTTCGCTTGAAAAGAGTACAGCTTTTCTTTATACAAGAGTGTATGAATGCAGAAAATTTCTGTTTTTCTGTTTTTTTACTCGGATTTTATACATGTGTGGAGTATTTGAAAACGGGAACAAATATATTAATTTTTACATATCTCTGGAACAACCTTGATTTTGTTCTATTTATATTGTTTTTTTTTGGTAATCCAAATTAGCTCTTACGCAAAATTAACATATACGGGATAATTTACTAAAAACAGGTCTGAAGGTGCTAATAGTGAAAAATTCAAGTTACAAAAAAAATGTATTACAAATGGTCAGTTAGGTGAAAATTTGTCTACGTTTGTAAACAGCGAGTAGTCATAAAAATCTCGGAACTTTTCGAAATCATTGTTGCTTTTCTCTGTTTTCAAACGCAGGCAACTTCTTTTACCTATATAATTA
>UCOJ01001760.1:0-21770 GCA_900474305.1 Cecidostiba fungosa
TTAAAAAGCAAATTTAAAGTATAATAGGGTCGCGATGCTCCCCGACGGCACAGTGTATAATAACTTATACTTGCCATCGGGGCGCGGCAGCGCCCCTTGATAACAGCGTAACAAGCCGGTTGTCCGCAAGATGAGCGAACACGTTTCTGCAGTAGAAAAACCAGTTTTCGATCAGACGCATCGTCAAAAAACTATATAGTCGTATGTCGCGTGCGCATAACAAAGGTATTATTCATCCCTGATAACAGCTGCGAAACGCGCACTGGTCACCTGGCAATTAGCGACGGGCTTCCGGTATTTTCGATTTCCGCTCGTGCGCTACCGCGGCTGTATAATGAGGCCAGCCTATACTGACCGTTAATCCGATCGCGCGTCGCGGTTTTCGCGGATTGCGGGGAAAGTAAAGCCACATACTTCACGAAGCTTCGCTGTCTCAAAGCTTGACCTGCTCTCATTGACTAGTTGACTCGATTTTTAGGCTTTTATATATCGCAGCTTTTTATTTTAGTCGCGCGCACATGCTCTCGTCAATCCGTGACGCTGCAATTATCGGATCGAGAGGGGGAAGAGGAAGAGAAAGCGCTGGAGTTGGATAAGCACGGGTGGTTTTTTTTTATTTACTTTATGAAGAACATTTTACGGCTTGCTTCTCTTGCTGTCTGTATATCCGTGGAATTGGCGTATCGATTTTCTTTTTCAAAGTATCCTTCGGCTTTTATGTTCTAGAACGTTTAACTGGAATACATTGAAATATTTAAACTTTTTAGAGTTCCATACAGAAAATTAGCACTTCTTGGAACCTTGTAACGGATATAATAAACCGTACACGTATGTTCGTAAACATTATAGTTTTTATATTCAAAACTTTTGATTTTTCTTATCGATTCACCAAATTTATTATTTATTATAAAGTGTACACACGTGTAAGTATGTAGACATAAATCGTAAATTCATGAGCTTAAAATCAATGTCGGTGCTGTTGCACAAGATAATAAAAAATATTGTTTGCAAATTTCGATATTCGTATTCTATTTCATCGCGATTTTAAATTCTTAACATTTCAAAGCCTTATATCACAGAATTCATTTCCCTCATGCACAGTTATATCGTCTCTCATTAAAACTTAACGGTCCAACTGGACTCAATTTACACTAGTAAAGAACCTCAGCCAATTGCACCGCAGACAGCCATAACAGGTGGTTTTCTGTTTTTCAACTTCTCCTTCGAATGCATATATAGCGCTCGGAGTAAAAGTAACGCTTTTATTGCACGCCATTCGACGAGTGAGACACAATTTTTACGCATGCGTACTATATTAATATTCTACTGTTTATTCAAATATTAAATGTTATTAAAGCTCGCGTAAATTCGCGGCCACATCAACCACGTGTCTATATACACGTGAACGCGTATAGATCAGACTATACATATCGAGACGTGAAATTACACGATTTCCCGCGGATCTATGTGCATAACATCGAAAGTGCGTGTGTACTTGACTGTCGCTTTTATAAATTTCCGATATATACACGCGTGAATATTCCAATCGTCGCGGGCTGAGGCAAATAAGGGATCATGAGAAATGTGGTCAGCTACGATTGCGAGAATTTCATGTGCACGCGATATCGATGGAATTTCAGCTAGATTAAACGAGCAGATGAGTAACGCGATTTCGCGATATTCATGTACACGTTTACTGATGAATGTGTAGCCGTATCGATGCTTTGTGAATTAACGTCATATCGCTGCGCAATTCATTATATGATGCGCTTGTTGTTCATCATATTTATTGCGGCATAATTGTTTTCTTTCTAATTAAAATGTTATATGTTAATTGATTTGACTAAAACTAGTTAGGATGACACATCAGCTACTTAATCATCTTTGAAATCTGCATTTCAATAACGAATGGAATCTAGCCTCTCGCAATTAATGTATGCAGAGTTGTTGCTGCAGTGCCGTTATTATGTAAATGCTCATCGCGCAATAATACATCGCTAATACACAAAGTTTAGCACGAGAATCACTTAGAGCTTGCATTACATTTTTTTAGTTCCATTTCTAATATCATGTACACCGCCATATGATATTCCATGACAGATAATTGTTTTGTTTTTGCAATTTATGAACTATAATGAACCTTACACATCAATCAAATGGAAGCATAAAAGGATTTCACAGTATATGAGGTTAAATAAAAATGCGTAAATTTTATTTTCAAAGCGAGGAACATAGAAAATTTAACGCGTTTAGAGCTGCTTCACTAGAAAAACCATTTATCTGTTCAGGAAGAAAGCTGGTTGCTGATTTAAGTTATCTTATCATCTTTTAAACGTTGCTTGTCTTTATCTTCTATTATTTCTGTTTAAAACCTGTGATTCGTAGAAACTTTCTACAATAGTCAAAACTGCATAAAAATAAAATTATGAAATGAGACGAAGGAAGGAAAAGCATACAAAAACTTTGACAGTCATCAGTATTTTGCTTATTTTTATTTATTTATTTTTTAACTGTAGGTGTTACCTATATCATACATTTTTTTGTGTAATCAACTTTTTTGTGCACGCGATGGAATAAAGCGTAAAAGCTCACAAAGTTTAGCAATATAAGTTCTTCGACAAGAGAGAGAATGCGTCCGCTGAAGGATAGGAATAACTTTTTGTACCAGTTCCGTCAAGAAATCCGCAGAATATGAAGTTGAGTTTTTTTTTTGTTCACAACGTTCTTTGTTTTCTCGGTGATATACCTACTTCATATATATATTAATTCACAATTGTCGAGTTCGCAAGCTCGAGTAAAATAGAAAATTTACTGTAAGAAATTTACTATCTAAGATTTATAGTTTCAAGTCTTCATTTATCGAATTATGATATAAATGATGGTTTGTAATATATTCAAAATCTTATTAGTCAAGAATTAAGGTACTAAATGATTACAATTAAATATATACTAAACCGTGTAAATTTAATCGAACATATGTTACATTATTCATTAAATTTAGTACACCTACAATAATCTCGTATACCCTCGTTAATGAATTCTAATACAATTTATATAATCAAAAATAACATGAGTTTATAACAACACGATGTGTTAGAGAATTACCTTAACAATAGCAAGACACTAAAAATACATATCATATCATATAAAAAATCCAAAATTTACTAAAAGTAATTTGTGAAAATCAATCTTACTGAATTAAATAATGATAGCAAGTAAATATAAGAATATATACGTACAATGATAAAACATACTATCGCATCTTTTCATTCTGATATACTATAAATTAAAAATATACTTTTTCAGTTATTCTATTCTACAGAAGTGCGAATAAAATTTCTAGAATGTACTTATTAGTGAATAAGTAAATGCACAAAATGACCAAATACTTTTCTAATTAGCTGACTATGAACTTTTACGTATTATCCACATGTATTTCATTATACGCTCGCATTTATTTTTAAGTAGCTCTGCCAAAAAAGCAATAGTCGCAAACAAATATCCACCGCTTAAAATGCCAGCCAGTATTTTGACAGACAAGTTATTCATCAGTTTATCATTATTTTGATCATTCTCCTGCACTCTCTTTACCGTTTTCAAACTTATTGATCTAAGATATTTCTCACTCAGCTTGATCCAGACACCATTCTCTTGGATAACCCTTTGAATCTCAGCGAATCTTTCAGCATAGGGCCAGGATGGTTCGAAATAAAATGTCAATATATCGGAGATTAACGGTAGTTTCACAATCTTCAGAATAGGGGTGCCATCTGCTTCTTTGCCATATCTCATCAAGTCATCCTTGGCCAGGAAATCGCTTTGAATGCAAATTCTTTTTTTACTTCGATCAAGTATGTATGGCAACATGCAGTCAAAATTATCCTGATGTATTTGTACCTTCGGTTCTAACACTTTTAATGATTCATCCGTGTATTCGGCGAAGACCCGTTTGTAGTTCGCATGATAAATAAATATAGGCAACTGCGACCTATCTAAATCTTCGTAAGTATCGAACTTCATATCGCTCTGATCTAGACTCGCGTCTACTATGATGGAATATAAGTCATTGACGAAGACCATTGATATCAGAATAATAAATATGTAGATAATTCGATTCGAATTTTTGTTTGATTTAATTTTCACCGGGATTCCCAGTAACATCTTGATTATTTCAAAAGCATGCCACTGCTTACTCATTACTTTCAAAACGCTTAAAATGTAAGTCAGGATTAGAATCGCGGTAGGAATGATCAATGCAAAGTATATAATTTCCTTGGGTATAATGACTGTGGTCGAAATGGGTAAGATAGGGACTTCAGCCACTTGATGGTCGCATTCCGGTCCCAGAACAATTATTGTTTTGAACGGCACCCATAATATAGGTATGGCATCTATCCACATACTTACAACACCAGATTGTACACCACTACGGACTGTATGCAAAAGAGATTGGGATATGGTATCTTGTGTTATGTGCAAAACAAAGTCTATTGTAAAGTTCATTGCTTTTAGCGCATATTCAATGTACGTATAACCTTTTCCACGTAGTGTCATAGATCCGTTCTCGTATTTGTCTATCACCATAAATGGGGGCAAATGAAACATTGGTAATTTTATTTTGTAACCATTGACATCCTTTAATTTGTATGGAAAAAGTTTGACCGTATCCGAGTAGAATAACTCTGTATTAATTATATTAAGAAAAGGATCAAAATTAAAAAGTACTGGAACGGCACTAGTATCATCGCTATCCACCGCTAATACAGACAAGTCCAAAAAATTTCTCGACCAACCGTATTTCAAGATCCTTATAATGTTTTCTGTAGGGATGATTGTTTGATAAAACATAATAATTAAACAGTGAGCATGCTGGAGTTTTGTCAACTGACTAAAATACCTCAATAAAAAACGCGAACTCTTGAAGTCTCCAAAGTCAAAAATAATGTTCACTGTCGAGTGTCTTGGGTCTTGAAAGACTGGCAAATTCAAGGAACGATTTTCTTTCTTTGTATATGAATCATTAGTATCAATGAGCATACGTGGTGTTGGTTCTTCGAATAACAGAAGGCTCGATTTGTGTATGATTTTTGATTTTCTAGTGACGTCGATATTAAAAAAAGTTATTTGATTAGGTTGCAAGTACTGCATAATTTGTTTTGAAATATCCGTAAAAAAATTAAAGTTTGCACTGTCACAAAGCACTTCACTTTGAAAATGAAATACAATTAATAATCCTTTAAGGCCTCTCATTTTCTGTGGGTATATAATATTCAAAATTATTTTAAGATTTTCGTGTTTGGCTTGTTTTCAACAGTGGATTTTGCATTTGTTTGTGTAATGCATTAATTTCTATGTACCGACTTGTAAGCAACAGTTGTGATATTCGAGCTTGTTCGCTCCACTAAATGAAATATGATAATAAATATCGTTCACGTAAAAGGAAGTTCAAGAAAAAATTATGGCTCATTTATAAATCAAGATTTTAACTTTTTTTTTCCTAATGACATACATTTAAATTATTGATTTTGTTGAAGTATACCATATTAGTGATTGCATAGCCTGCAACCCCTGCAACCCCTCCCCCCAAACTCAGTAATAATAAAACAACTAATAACCAGACATAAAAAAAAACCCAAGACCACCATACCCCATATTATACAGTCTCCGTACATACAAATGTAAAATATAAGTGCTAAACCCTAAATTACTTATTATAAACCGAGTTACAAATATGAAATTACAAGATTTACCGAGGATCTATGTGCATGGCATCGAAAGCGCGTATATACGGCCTTTGTATATAAATGTATATATTTTTATAAAATAGACATTTATTTAAAAAAAAATTGTGGCATTGTAAATTTGAATTCATTTCCATGGCAATTTTAAAATTAACAAACCTTCAAAGCCGATAATCATTTTCGAAATTAGATAAAATAATACAAAAAGATACGGTAGACACGGTAGATACTTTGATGAATCTCAACGCTACCCTTCCAAGAAAAGATTGTTAATTCGCAGTCATATTTTTTATACGAAAAAATTCGGATTTTTTATAGATTACTAGATTTATAGATTACTCACTAAACAAGTCTTAGAACATCGATTCTAATATATTCCGGTCTTTTTACAAAAATAGGTAATTTATAATAATATATAGACAAGTTTTGAATAAAACATCACATATATAGATATATCACACTATATATAGAATGCCCAAAAAATGAATTTATACAAAAACTTCAAGATCCTATTAAAAAGAATCATCAAAATCACCCCATGTAACTAATAAACTCGCTATAAATTCTGAATACATACAAAGCCTTGATTGAAGGTGAAGCAGCTGAAATTCGATGCCTGTAATAAAACCCGGGGAATACACGAGTCTCAGGTAAGTAAAGCCCGCAATCGACCTGAGAAGAGGAGGTCGAAAGCTCGGGGGCAAGTTCAGCTCTTGCACGAGAGGAAGCATCATCTTCCCAACAAAAGGGTGAGTATAGTGCTGGTGCATGCACTACACGACGAACAAAGCTTTTCTCGCCAGTGTAAGACGACAAACGGTTGCGCGCCTAACAATAAGCAAGTAGCTGCTGGCAGCTCATGAATCATTCGGTAAATATGCTCTATGCACAGCGGAGTTTCAGGCGCCTTTGAAAGTATATAGGAAGCGATGGGTTTGCAAAGGAGCTTATTGAGATGTTTGAGAAGTGGATTGTGATGAGGCGGTGTGAAATTTCGATTATTTATTTAAATTTGTGAAGGAAAAGCGTTGAATTCTGACGAATAATCAGTAGTATAGACAAAGTACATCGTTGAGTTGACTGATCATTTTATTAAAAATCAATCACTATTTTTTAAGACATAAAGTATTCTAAATAAGCACTAAATTCTGGAATTATTCTTGTAAGTATTTCTTTGAATTTATAGCATCTTCGGCATATGGTTTTATATGCTCTTGCTCTGAAACAAATAGAATCTAGATTGAAGTGATATTGCTAATTCAAGTGTATGAACGGTATTATACTTATTTACGAATAATGGTTACCATATATTTTTTTGTCCAAAATATCTGTGTAAATTTTTCTACATATCAGTTTGTAACTATCCTTGTTAGGTATGTAAGGAGTTTTATAGTAATTTTTAAGTATCAGTTTTAAGATGTTTAGGGCTTGTTTTGTCAAAATATGAGGATCTAATGGACTTAGAACAAGATTAGTTTCTAATCTTGGACGTTTCTTTAGAGGACCACACATTGCAAAATTTTCTTCTTGGTTTTGGTAAACGCATGAAGCTTCATATTTTTCATTAGAAACAGAAGATGATTTTTCCTCTTGCGAGTGATAATTATAACCAATTTCGTTATAAATATGTTTCAAAATTTGGATGTGCTCAGTGCTATTAATAGAATCTAAACGTGTAGCATTACTGATAATCTTTTTTGAAGTTGAAGGAAGAGTAGAACATTTTTCAGCTATTGATGTATTTAAGATAACATTATCTATAATTCTTAGATATTGCAGCCGTCGATCTGTGTTATTTTCTTTTGAACAATCAACGCTTTTTGTACTAACTGTGCAATTTGAAGCTTGATTACCTATATCTTTTAAAAATTGACTTGATTTATAATCATCTGTACTAGGATTTTTTAATTTGTTGATAACCGGATTCTTTGATGTCTTTGTCATGTGATTAAATTTGTTAAAACGAGGCTGCACTATATTGCCTGGAGTGCGTTTAACGTTAAAATAAGGCCCCCATTGATTAACTTCTTGTAGGAAATCTGCATTTTTCAACTGCAAAATTTGAGAGGTATTCTTATTAATAGCACAGTTTTCGAATTCAACAGCCTGAAATTGATATAATAACTGAATATGGTAATAGACAATATTGAAATTGTATTTCTGTACACCTATATATTTTATTTTAATCCTAATTATACCTGTTTTATAATCGAAACTTTATACTCGAAAATATTTTTACTCTCTTGGAATATATCAAATTCTCTAGTCCGGGCAATATATTGGATATTTTCTTTAGCTAAATTTAGATTTACTATGTTCTCGCTATTTTTGAAATTTCTCAGTATAGAATCGTTCAATTTAAAACAATAATATTTCCGTACCTGTAAAAAATATCCATCTCTCATTCGTCATTTCAAAATTTCGTGCAAATGCGATAATGTTATATGACATTATTTTCATTAAAGATTTAATAAATATTGCAATACTGTACTTGAATTGTTAATCCTTGAACTTTGATGTCAGTAATATTAGGTGCAAGAACGTCAAGACTATACTCACTCACAGAATCATTTTCTTCCACCTAGACAAAATGATTATTATACTAAACATGAAGATATAAAAATGTGAGGTCGAGGCCGATGTACACTTTTATTAAACAAAAACTTACTTCCATATTTTCTTCCATTCGTTTATCTCGAATATTGCAAGGCACCTCGTCTGTTTCCATGTTGTTGTACAATGTAGATTTTCTGAGGTCGTCCATATCTACAACATATAAGAACAAAATATTCATTTTTTTTTATTCGAGTTCGTGGTATATTGAATATTTCATTCGAATATTCCAATACATTTCTTGAAAAACAATTCAGTTGATTTGCAAAAAGGGACGTATAAATATGGATATAGGAGCTGCGAATATGAAAAGTCGAAACGTATATAAGGGAAAAAGCGCAAAATGGAACAATATTACTTATTGCACAAGAATAGTCTGGTATACGAGAGAAATCGTATACAGCCTTTGTTGCAGGGGGTTATACTGCAGAATTTGCGAGGTAGATAATATTCCTCTGTTCTGGCAACACAGTAGCACCGCGAACTGTACATCGCTGGCTATTCAATATTATCAGGATTTAAGCCGCATCATCAGCAGTATTATAGTGATTGTATTTGCTCATGAGTTCGCCCGAGTTACTTCGCGAGAGCCAGTCACATTGTGATTTGGCGGCTTGTATTCACTGAAATTGACCTAATTGAATAGTCGTATAAGATTATTATATTTTGTGTATAATAATAAAGCATTGTCAGCTGTCAGAGCTTCTACTGTAGCACAATAGTCGCTGTACTACAACGATTAAATATTTCTTTAAAAATAAAATATGTTATCGAATTTTAAAAAGAAGACTATATATTTTATAAATTTCCTCATCAGTATAATATTATGTATTAGAATAGTATAATTAATCCGCTCAACTCCGCGCAAACGATCTCCTCAATTAGAGCAACCCTTTTAACATATTCCAACGTATACTGTATCGCTTTTCTATATATACTCGATGGCCGCAATAGGATTTGAAAACAGCGTTATAGCTCACTTCCTTTCCCTCCGCAAGAATCGCCCCTAATTGCACTTCTCGCTAGAGCAGTGTATATACAGTAGTATGTATATTTCTCCGCGCGAGAACAGATAAATCCTTTCCGAGTACACACACGTGTATGTACCTTATATATACATGCGCCCTTATTAGGATAGTAGTATAGAGCTTGAAGAGGAAAGATATAGAGACGGAGAGCTGACCCACTTTGGACGGGGGCGGCAAGTACATATCACGAGGTGCTGTATGTACACACATACACTCCTGCATGCGAATGCGGCCGTGCTATTTCGCACGACGTATAATTGCGAGTTATACACGCAGCTAGTAGTAGCTGTAGCGCGTATATATAACGACCGGGGGCTATTAGCCTGTACTGTGTTCTTAATTCGTCGCTCTTACCGTTGATGCTTTGCATCACAGCTATATATATAGTTCTCCAACGACGAGAGCTTCAATTTTCGTACGAGACACTTTTCTTTTCCAACCGTCGCTTTTCGTGTGCACTCGCTTATGTACGAGCTTTTGCGGATTTCTGCACTTTCGAAAAGGTCGGTAAAGTAGGATGTCGATTATCGATCCTCGCGAAAAAATTAATTTTTGAAATTTTTCGAATAAAAACGGACGCTGGTTAAACTTACACAAAAGTATAATTCAACACCCTACACAAAATAATTCTACACATATTTTTTACTTTTTTAAACGAAAAAATTCTACACAGATATTTACTACGCAACAATAGATTATACAATTGTTTAGAGTTTAAATAACCAGAAATACGAGTAGGAAATTCCGTGTAGTAAATATATGTGTAGAATATTTTTGGGTAACAAATATTTGTTTAGAATTATTGAATGTATGATGGTTGTAAGATTATTGTGGTGTATTAGTTTATCCAGCGACTTCCTGAGCAGAATACAATATACGCAAACGTTTTCAAATCAGAAAACAAATAAACCAATCAAAAATCTCTCAAAAAATTTGGGTTTTTTACGAGGTACGAGGTACTATAGATAACAGAAAAAGGAAGATATATATAATCTTTTATTAATAAAAATCGCAACGTACATATTTTATTGATTTTATTGATCGAAGCAATTTCAGTACAAAATTCAAAATCAAACTTCATTTTCATTTCGTTCATATATATAATCTTCAGTTTGTCGAATCACTTTTTCTACAGTAGGTTCAGTAGATGTCATACAAACAGAATAGCTGTGTAATTAGGTACAGCCTATATATATTCATATATAGCTTTTACGAGGCGTAATAAGCGATGCTAAGTCGCGATAAGAGCTACACAATAAATTTGCTAAGAATTTGACCTGAACCAAGAGAGTAATAGATAATTGAGTTTTCGTCTTGCATGTCCTTGTATATAATTTCGCTAATATTTCCACAATTCTATTTTTTTCTTTAATTTTTTTATATATCAGTATGTGCGTGGACGTACACGTGAAAACTATTGCCTGTCTTTGCATTCATTTATTTCACTCGTTTTAAGAATTCCATTTATACTTTACTTTGTCTTTCTTCTATTCTTTATTAATAATTAATTATGACAAATAAACTCCAACATAACTTTGTCACTTGTTCATGTGTTCTTATTTTTAAATCTTTTTTAAAATCGCTTGTCTCGCAAAAGAGTTTAGCGAACTTAAAATTTTTCTCGAATAGCATTTGCGGGACAAACCGCGTTTTAGCATTACTTTCTTTATACATATACATATTTTCAATATAGTTTATATAATAATAATAATAATTATTTAACTAATGCTTGTAACTAGAGCTAAAAACCGCACCCAACGAGACACTGACAAACTTACCATCTGTTGCCCGATTTTGACACTAAAATATATTTGCGCTTCATACGTAACATTTTTTTCTGGCGTTTTTACAATCCTTTATTAATGATCATTCTCTTTGATTGTACATTGCTTTCTACGCTTTTGGAATGCTAGCAATGTGTTTATCAAAGTAGCATTCTTAACAAAGAAAGGCCGGCTAATCGTGGGAAATTTAACATTTTATTGGATTATAGATACGTCAAAGAAAAAACTAGACATCGAGGTCTGCAGTTAAACATTTAAGATTTCAAAAATTTCCCGAATTATAGAATATGAAACGAATACTTAATCATTGACTAATGGAAATTGTTTTGGTGATCATAAACATTTATGTAGCTTTTTAGAGAAATGTACTTATCCACGACTCGTGCAAAAGTGATTAAATATCCATTATTCATATCGACATTTACAATTTATAAATCGAAGTTAGTTTGTCGCTATACTAAAACATTAATATATTATTTATTAAATCACTTTGTCAGTGTATAGTTCCGAAAAAGGCTAAAAATGATTACTCTGATTAAGCTTTTAGTTAAAAAATTAATGTGCTTTTAAGTTATTATCTTATGGATTTGGTTTCAAAAAGTAAAAACAAAATAAAGATTAATTCACAATATTTAAAATTTAGCAGACCTCTTTTAATTGTTCTCTTTTGCTTATTGCACTGACTAATTGCATTTGGTGGACACGAGAAAAATGTATCTTATACATGCAGTTGTGTAGATCAGATTTGAAAAATGCAAATCTACTAAACAGTATTGATCCACATACGAGTAACCAAAGTTTGATACAATTAGTAATGAATTACTTTTATAAACGTGAGACGAATAAATACGTTTATGACACGCCGTGGCGTAAACCTCGATTTATGCCACGCTCGTGCAAAAATGCACTCGCTAAATCTCGGTTTACGCACATTGTTTCATAAAATATCGTAATATACTATTAAAAACTGTAAATTGCTATAAAGCTAGTGTACTTTTCCAGAGGGCAAGAGCACAGTTGAGTGCCTTATCATTTCAATCTTGCAAAATTAAAAAAATATATTCTAGTAGGGAACAAATTCGTTATTTACAATCTATTTAATGTACGTTAAAATGAGGATCTTTCCCCTTTTCCATAATGTATGTTAAAATTCTAAAGTTTATTGTACAAAAATATTATGAAATGCATTTTAATCAAATATACAAAATTTTAATGACTTTGGAAAAGTGTCTGGAAGCTTCACAAAGAAAACATTTTAAATTTACCCGATTTTCAATTTTCTTATAAAACAGAAACACTCAACAAATTATATTTGGCGAATATAGGTATGTTTTCTTGGAAGCATTTATCTAAATATCAAATTATTCGTCCGTTGGTGTCTCATTAAGTGTGGATTTGCTTAAAAATAGTGCATCGATCGTATAAGCTATCTTCTGTACACTCACAACCGTTCAGATACACAATAATATTAACATATTCAATATTGGACCTGTTTTAAAATAAAGTACAACAAATAAAACAAAAGATAAAACAAAATTGAAATGAAACGTAGCGTTAGTTGACTCTTGTTGTACTCATGCATTGTGATGTTTTGAATCTCAGTACAAACTATGAGGTTGCATGTTTACATCAAACTTCACTTGGATAAGATTTTTATAAAGTTTTTAATGCAATATATATATATATATATAGAAATATAATAATAGTGAAGAAAACACATTGAAGAAAACTGTGAGTTTATAAGTGACACCAACGCAGCGCAGCACAAGAGAAAGATAAACATAAACTGAATCAAATTCTGTGAAAAAAATCTGCAATTCTTGGAAACTTGACTTTTGCATAATTGTTAAAGAAAAAGAAGAGTCAAAAATAACTTTTCCTCATTTTCTTAAATATCATATATTCCGCTTTCATTCAGCCCTTAATGCAAGTAAAAGGAATTACACAGCAAAACTTTCTCTATGAATGAGTCAATCGCAGCCACTTCCATACCAGATCTGCGTATCGCAAAGACACCCCGAGGCTATCCCTAAATCTCAGCTCTGATTTGAAAACAGCCTTCATTCTCTCTTTCCATCTACATTTTAAGTCCATATTAAATATATTTTACAATAATATTACCATTGTACATGAACAACGTATGCTCTACTTTTAAATTTTCCTCGCCATCACTAGCTAATCAGCGCAACTCGACGTGAGCTCATATTAAAATAAATCTGCCACTGTGCGTCAAGTCTTATAAAATAATTTTATTGACAGCACAGTTTTAATTTATAATTCCGTTCTCCCACCGAAAAGTAACCTCGGGTGTACTTTGACTTCATATGGAATAAATGACAGATTCTTCAAGATATTCATAAAATTTCTTAAGAATCAATTTTGTAGTTTTAAAAGATTTTATTAATTTTTCTCTTATAAAATTATAATTTATAAAGATAATATACTCCATCATAATCCAATTAATTGCATTAGTCTTATTTCTACACTCGTAAATCTACAAAATTGATTTGAAAATAAAACGAGTGAAATTCATATTTTGTTACTTTGCAGATATTTAACAGATTTGAGATGTGATGCATACAATTATGAAACTTATTTTTATCAATAAAATTACTTCAGAACTCAACTTTTATACGTAAATCGAACCACTAATAATAATTATACTCTTGCCAACTTAAAGGTTGGTCATGAATCGAGGAACGTCGAAAGCATACTTCCTTCATTCCGATGCATGCGGAATTCGACTGTGATGCGCTGATTAGTCAGACAATTAACAAGTCGGTGTCAATTCGTTAAAATAGACGAGGGGACAGGATCTGCGACCCCGAGTTATGCGCCCCCTGGTACCTGCTGTAAATAAAATAAAATATTCGTCAACATTTTTTAATTTTTGCTTTGGTAAGTGGAATATTAAACATTTCTTATTTCAGACTTTTAAGCCCTGAATAAAAAATAAGCGATGATGATCCATTGTGGGTAATAAATATTATATTAAAAATTCAAAATGATATCGCCAACAATAAATGTAATGGTAAATTACTAACTAATTTATTCTCTGGAAAATATTTCAAATTGCATTTAATTGTAAAACTATAAATGTTGTCAATAATCAATTACAAGATTTCTGTTATACAAAGAAGGTTCATAGGAAGAATCATTTCAAATCCAAACCTTGACCCAAGCTTAAAAACATACAGTAAAATCTAGACGATCATTTCCATCACTCGCGAAATCCACACAACCTTGATTCAGGATGAAAAAAAAAAGATATAGCAGAGGAATAGCTGAATAATCCCTCGTGAAAGCGCCACTCGTAATACTTACGCGGGAGGAGATGCGCTCGGCTCAGGATTATAATTATTCCTTCTTCTCGTCGGCAGCTGGCGCGCTACTGTCGTTTTCAGAGGCAGGCGCCGTTTCCGACGCGGGTGCATCCGTCGGCGTTTTACTCGACGCTTCCGTCGTGCTGTCCGAATTAGCCTTGGCTACCTCATCTTTATTCGCCGCCGGCGTTGCGGACTCATCTGCTGCGTTTTTCTTTGCATCTTCAGAGTTGCTGCTCTTCTCCGTTTCCTCGCTTGGCTTTTCTTCCTTGGAGTTAGCTGTGTTGCCGTCTGTCTGGTCTTCTTTGTTGGACTCTTCTTTGCTGTAAAATTAAAATTTTTACAATTACTTTGATATTGTTAATTCGCCAGACATAATGTAGATTCATTATTCACCTAATTTTATATTAATAAATATATTTTTAATTTTTAAAAGTAATAAAATTGATTGTAATTCAAACGAAAGTAAATTAAAGTCTATATAATCCGTTACCTGTCTTTCTTGTTTTCAGTTACTTTAGCCTTAGCCTCGTCTTTTTCATCAGCGCCTTCGTCCACATCCATTTTTGAGTCCTCGTCCTTTTCATTTTTATTGTTGGCTGCCGCAGTGTTCTCCTCGTCATTTTCATTGGTCTTCTTGGGACGTCCACGGCCTCGACCGCCTCCGGTTCGTGGCTCTCGCTTCTCCTTCTTCGGTGGTGATGGAGCTGGTGTCGAGACGACTCCTCGCGCAGAGCTGCGGGTACGTCTCCTGCCCTCGATCTCACCGACCCCCGAGTTTAATCCCTGAAAAATGTCAGTAAGAATTAAGAAATATGAATCAAGAAAAGATATTTTTGAAAAAAATGTCATGTGTAGAATGTAAAGATTAGACATCATAAACGTGAGAATGGAGTAGCATGTAATATGAATTATGAGAAGAAACTTAATATGCCACCCAGTAGTTACGTAAATTGGAGTTTTTTAAATTCTTTCAATGATAGTTTTGTGACCTTGAAAAAGATTATTATTTTATCAAATAAAATAAAACTGGCTTGATTAATAATGAGTTAGATTATAAAACATATTTTCTTTAATCGCCTAATATCAATCAAAAATCATAAAAACTTCATGCAACCACCATAAACTTCTCTCTAACTCTATTTCTTCTCAATCTTCGAATATAACGCGACCGCCTCGTTTTCCCGCGTAAAATCTGTTCAAATTCCGGATGACACATGATCGTAAAGACCGTGGCGCCCTCCGAAGCGCGTTTCACACCGGAAAACCTCCCCCACTCTCGGCTGTATAGTCATCTGTTCTCTCCCCTGACGCTCTCTCTCTCTCCCCTTTTTCTCCTGCTCGCGAAAGAGATGCTCCCCCCTATCAAAGTTTCCGCGTATCGGCATCATCAGCAGCGCCGTGTGTCCACACTTACGATGCGGCGGCTTCTATTCGCTCCGACTTTCCGATGAAATATGTAATGCAAGTCTATACTTTTGCAGTCGGGTCAAAGCCGATATTTGATAACAAGTTAACTTTCTTACGTATACAATTTTCGATTTCATTCGAGCCTCTAGTCGTATAGAAGCGATTGTTATGTCACGCTCTCAAAAGAGAGAGAGAGCCGATAAGAACACGGAATATTAAGTACATCAATAGGCGAATGCAAAACAGGAACCCGAGGACAATGACAAAACACACGGGCGGCTTGCGGAGTGCATCGGACAGTTCATAATATGATACCACATATAGGTATAAGAGAGAAAGAGAACGCGATGCGCAGGGAGGCAAAAACTCGACGCGCTGCAGTAGCGAACGCTGGGGGTACATATAACTGCGGTCGTCTCTCTTTCTCGCTTCTCCCGCTCCTTGCGGGGCATCGCTCGAGAGTTAACGGGCCGCAGACTGCGCCGCCCAAAAGTCAACTCTCGGCCACAAGCGCTCGAAATGCACACGTAATCGTTTTGTCGAAGCGGGAGCCGAGTGGACGAAAAGAGAAAGAGAGAGAGAGCAGTCGCCGCAGCTTGTTTTCGGGAAAAAGCAAAGAATCGACTGTTCTGAGCGGTGCGCGCGCTCCTTTTTTCCAGACAATTTGTCGCGTATACCCTGGCGCGCTGAAATTCTTGCGTGATATCCGGTATTTGGATTGAGTTTAAAATTTCGGTTGCCTTTTTTTTGTGGAAATTAAAAAATTTAGAATCTTAATAATTGTGTGAGTTTGATAAAGAAAAATAAAGAATGTGTTATATACCTTAAGGATGAGATCTGCTTCCTGAGCCGTTTTTTCAAGAGTGGAAAGCCTCTTTGTGCCGGTTCGTTTGCCCTTGGCCGCTGGCTTTCCTTCTGGCGACTCCTCCTGCAAAAAAGGAAAAAAATAAGCATTAACCATAAGTACTCAGTATTTTCCGCATATAATAGTTACTCGACCGATGCATTAGATACGCTCGAGGTTGGGATAATGCTCGGATTAAGATGTATCTCAAGCTATTTCTAGATTTTTTTGTAAGAATGGCTTACTATACGTAAGATAATATTCATTGACTCTTAGCCGCTTTTAACGCAACTGATATCACTTATAAAGATCTAATACTGGAAATTTTTATGTGGATGGTACCCTTTCATATTTGTCTAAAAAATTCTGCTTTAGAGTAAAGATAGCGCGCGATAAGAAAATTAGCAAATCCGTACAGCTCCGAAATCGATAAGGTCGTTGTATAGATAGAGTTCAATATATTGTTTAGTAAATTCATAAATGGTATGCTTCACACAAGTATAGCAGACGATTTGCCCAAGCTCAGTTTGTGTTGACAGTGACTTTTTTTCAGTGACGGTGCAACAATCTTTATCTTAAAAAAGAATAAAAAATTTACTTTATGGAAATACCGTTTTTGTGTAACAATTTTTGTGCTGATAATAGTTATCTATTAATCAATTTTTTATACATAAACAATGAATTTCACGATTGAAAAAATTAAAGAAAAATCCAACCGACCGGTTAATACAACAATTGACACACTTCTCATATAGGCGCATTTTCTCCACTGAAAAGAAAAACATCTTTCCCTACTTTTCCGGATCATTATACCTGCTACTTGAGTCGAAAAAGCAGCACAGCAGGTTGAACGCGTAACCTCAGAAAATACGAACTTATACTATATTGCCGGCACATCAGGCTCTCGACGGGGGAGGGAAAAAGTGGCGGGAAACGCAACTCAGTGTGCCACACGCCGTACATATATACCTATATAGCTACAACACTACTCTGCCGAGCTTGGCTGTTTCTCTCTCTGTCGCACTAGTTCGTTGCGACATTCACGGAATAATGGGAGTTTCGTCTTACAAGAAGGCAAATTGCTCACCGTTTAAGACAAGTAATCCTCGGTGGTAATGCGATACCCTGATTTTTATTATTTTTTTGAAACAAAAGTGAGGCCGCCGCCTTTTTTTTGCTTTGAGAGTATACATTGTAAGCGAAGGTTGCACGCATTTGTATGCGACGATGCATTGTTATTCCGGAACGTGGCTTTTTTCGCTCTTGTTTGGTCTAACAATGTTAGTGAATGAGTGAAAGACGATCTTTTTTTTCTCGACGAGTTGGGCGCGCGGAATATAGTACATTAAATCGGTTCGGTTTTGCGAGAATCGAAAAGTAGAAATGAAAGAGTGGAAGTATTATCAGTGACAACACACTTGCTTTATCTTACTCGTCCAAGGTTTGTTTTGTTCCTCATTCTTGAGAAATAAAAATGAATAGGAAACTGATATTTAAAAACGAAAATTATATACTCAGCGAAAGTAATTTTTTAGAAATTTTGTACGTTAAAAAATATAAAATAGATTTAACAATGATTCCATTACATAAGAAGTTTTGTTGGAACTGAAGAGGATTTATTTAAAAAGGCTAAAAAGCAACGTCAGTGGGAAGATAAATACAGATCGAAGATGACTACAATTTTAAATCTGTATTACCAAGCGTATGACGCAAATCCATATAATGGCAAACGAAGTACGCTCTCAAAAATGCTTGTATCAAATACGAGAATTTAAAAATAAAAATAAATCCTGCCCTATTTAAATTCCAAATCATGAGAATTAGTTTCTTTCTGCAAAGTATCAGTAAAAATGCAAACTGCATTTTAAAAAAGGAAAAAAAATTGTCATACGCGTCGGTGTAAAGATTAGACATCTGTAATCTTGGAAGTGAAGCAAGAAAATAATACGGGATTACGGGGCCTCGCGTAATGCAGATATTGTGAAAAAATATATTCCTTTTAAATTACTTCAGTACCAGTTATAAACAAACGATCTTTTATTATCCAATTAAAATAATAAAAGAGCTGTAACCACTGAGTGTTTACAAAACTTCTAAATCACAACAATACCCAAAAAATTTTCTTTTTAATAAGTATCAAGAGACACTCAGTATGAAAAAGCGCCAAAATAGCCCGAAGTAAAAGGCGCCGAAGCTCGCAGAAAAAATCTTTAATCAGAGAGAGAGAAAATGTGCGTGGCAAATCAATGCCGCGAGAGATCGGAGAGCGAGCGAAAACGAGCTGAGAGAAGACAACGCTATGTATATATACAAATACATACACCTCACTCACACAAACGCGCGTACGAAAAGAGCCTCGCGGCAAGTCATACGCTCTCCGGCGGCGCGCACAGATAGAAGCTCGCCGAAATGTGCAATAAGTATGTACGAAGAGGGAGAAAGACAGAAGCGACACGAGGTGAAGCGAAACGGGCGCGCGCACTCGCCTTGTACGGCACATCGCGCAAAATCAACGGGCGAAATGACGAGAGAAGCCTCTGATGTGTGCGGCACGCATCAGAGGCCGATAACTCTTTGCAATGTAATAATAATTGGCTGTCGCGAGCGAGCGCTACAATCGAGCGATGATAAGATTATCTCGGCGGCGGCTCGGGAGGTCCGTGTATACAATACATACGAGAAAAGCTTCGAGTGGAAAAGTTGGAGAGCAACTTTTCGACTTTCCCGCCATTTTTCGACTAGCACGCACAGCAGGGCGAAGCGCGCTTACGCAAGCCCTCGCAGTTCTCTCACCGCGTTCTGTATTATTGCGCAGACACACTGATGTTATATAGCCACCAGTTTCCGGACGCGTCCCAATGAGCGATTTATAACCTCCAAATCATTCTCGCGGTGATGCTTTTCTGTTTCTGTAGGCATCAACTGTAAACAAAGTCCGGAACCCGCGACTCTACTGTTAACGGGTAATGTTTCGAATCGAGAAACAAGAGCGCGAGAACGGAAAACAAAACAATCGAGATACACGCCGCAGCTCGTTGTAGTGCACAGTAATAATTTAATGCAGCACACAGTTTGTGCAAATATACATAGAGAGTGAGAAAGAGCTGTTGCGCGTTGCAGCAGCGTCATCTGATGGATGCGCGCGAGTGTTCGAACGTATATACATTATACATATATAGGAAATTGCACCGGGAAACGTTGGTCTCGCGATGGACTCAGCGGTCTGGAAGTTTCGGCGCAAAAAAAGGGGGCATAAATTTCCCGCGTAATATACGGGGGCCGTCGCGCGCGCACACACGCTCGCGTGCGGCGGGAGCGAGGAAAAAAAAAACAACATCCGCCATCTTTGCCGAACGCGCACACACACATGCACGGGCGGGCGAAGGACAAACGGCTGCTGCGCTGGTGCTTTGAAAAAGCCGCTGCGCGAGATGCCGAGCACCAGGTGTCGATACCCGTCGGATAGGCCGACCGGGAATCTCGCGAAGTATGTATATATACTTCCGAAGCTGTTGGACAAAACGGCGCGCCGCCGCCGCCGCCGCCGCTACGAGCACGCGTGTGTGCGTCGCGCTCGTAGCGGCTGCGGCGACGGCAGCAGCGACGGTGGCCGTATCGCGAAGGAGAAGAGATTCTCCGGCGGCGGTACGAGACTCACCTTGACGGCATCGTCGACGCTGTTCTCGGTCTTGGTTTCCGCCTTGATGTCGGACATGGTGTCTGTTGGTTGTCGGTCGCGCGAGACTCGGTTCACTGGCACACTTGGATGATTCTCCTCTCGGGCGGGCGCTTACTGATGCGGATGGCAGAGTTTTAATCGGCCGGCCTTCCTCGACTTCTCTTGGAGAGCTTCTCTCTTCGGCAAACACTAGAAGCACACTCTTTTTTGCCCGCGCGCGCTGTACTGCTCTCTCGGCCGCGGGAGTAGAGAGAGATGGAAGAGCGAGTTGCCGACTGCGATCGGGAGAGTAGAGCGAGACTGCGAGAGGGACTGCGCTATAGAGTGCGCTCGCTCGCCGTCGCGGCGTTTACGTATATTGTCGTCGTCGTCGTAGACGTAGAGCTTCAGCTGATGATTGATTCAGCTGGTGGCGAATCGTTTAGTCGGTGATAATGTGCACTGAACTGCTAATCCTGATGATGGATATAATTACACTACTCGTGCTCTCGGGTTCTGAATGCCCGGTGTCTCGTCCGTGTCGGCTGGCAGCAAGCGCACACACTACCCTGTCTGTTTATACGGCGAGGCGCAAAGATGGCGGTTAGCGTGGGTCACGTGATCGGCCGAGGAGAGGCGCGCACACGCCGCGGTTCGAGCTGCTGATGCCTTGGCTCAAGCCTTGGCTGGCTATAGGTATTACCTACCTATTGCGTGTGGGGGAGAGAGAGAAAAAGAAACGGCGGACGGGAGGGAGAGAGACGGAGCGACGCGACAGCGCGAGTTTAGCAGCGAAAAACACGCGCGTGGCGACGCCAACGCCGGCTGCGCGGGAAAACGTTGCACTGGACTTTTCATGCTGGCCGGGCTGATGGGATATATGGCTGAGATTATAGAGATACAGCTCTGACGTCTGCTATACTTGCAGGACGAGAAAGGCGGGCGAAGGGGAGACGCGTGCGGTGTCTCAAAAGAGATGCGGGTTTCGCACTTTTACAAAACAAAAAAACAGGAGCATTTTTTCATTGAGTACAACTTCTGAGAACTTTCGAAATTTATGTTAATTTTTACAGAAAAAAGACGAGTTGTCTTGCTAGTTGTGTGTGTACTCAACTGATACAGTTCGAATTGAAAAAAAAATGTTTTTTGTCAGGCTTGAAAACATGAGTCTCTTACTAAAGTACTATAATAAATATTATTTAGAACCAACTATCCATAATAAAATAATACATTTATCCCAAACTCTGCAAGGCAGTGCAGTTGATCAATTTACAATAGTAATTAAATAATCAACATTTTGTGGGCTTTTGCTGACTGGCGGTTCTCTGGCTGGGGAATGGAGTGATTTCTAACAGGGATGGGTTTACAC
>UCOJ01001761.1:0-21656 GCA_900474305.1 Cecidostiba fungosa
GTGTGTGTGTGTGTGTGTGTGTGTGTGTGTGTGTGTGTGTGTGTGTAACGAACGTAAATCCAGGTCACTATAGCTATGAGAGGTAATTATCTCATTAATATTCTCTTTATTTGATCAGTATTGAACAATAATAATAAGAAAGAACAATAATAAGAATTATTGAGAATAATTTTTTACGTCTATTTTATATGGTTTTTAAGTCCAAATATCGCACGAACGAAAGGAATTTAAGGTTTACATAAGTGGAAATAGTGAGTCCTACAATAATCAATTGTAATATACGATATATTCGATGATATATTATTCCACAAACCCAGTTTTAGACCCTACTATATTATTACACTAATATCTAATATCTAATAGCAGTCGCTAATAATGATGCAGTTTTACGTTACTATTTTAGGACTATATACCGGATACATTAAGCAAAAACCAGTTTTTTTATATAAGTCGTTGAATTTTAACTGTAGAAAAGTCTAATGTAAGAAATACAAAAAATATGATTAAAATATTTAATTTTGTTATGTTGAGACAAGTACTTAAATTATTAATAAACGCAGTAATGCAAAACACTTTAGAATTCAAATAACTTATGTAAACTATAAAGAGCTAATATATGAAAATATATAATATGATCATATATTACTATATAATATAAAAATAAATATAGATATGTATAATTTGGTTATATTTTCTCATGACAAAAAATAACTATACAAAACATTTTTCACAATACAAATTCACCTTATATAATTTACTTTAAATTATTATTATCCAATTAAAATAAGCGATTTATTTTTAATAATACAATTAAAACTTTAAAATAAAACCGATTATTGAACACTATAGTATTTATTCAAAAATCCCGCTTTGTTTCCGCCATCAGTCGATAAGCAAGCTGATAAAGTAGAGCCACGGTGACTCAGGCAGCCGAGCGTTGGACTGGCAACTCAACCCGAAGCAGAGAATATAGAATACCATGTCTTTTCTCTGCCCGAAGGTCTCGGCGGATTCGATTCCCGCTTCCGTCAAAAAGCCGACATCACTGTAGATGTTCAACTATAGGCGGGTTAGTTGGTTGGGGTGGTGGGATTCTCCGACCAACTATAGGTTTCCACCAAAAAGATAATATTAAAATACAAAAACTAAACATAATGTATAAGGTGGTACATCGGATCTTAAAAGTCCAAAACGTGACAAAGACCCACTGCCAATAAAACAGAAAGAAAGAAAGAATATAAAGAAGCTGATAAAGTGAGTTCGTTCGCATGAGAATGTAATAAAACCTTTGTCCTGACGGTAAAAAGACGCAAAAATAAAACAAGTGTGATATTGCGTATTTTGACTAGGTTGACATCTCCGAACGCAAATATAGCGATGTGAGGCGGGATCTTTGAATAATCGAACGAGTATAAAAATGTTCTCTCATTCGCGAAATCGTTTAACATGACATAAAATAAATAAGAGCTCAGATAACCTCCTGACTCTTATGTATGTATGTTCTACTCAAAAATATACTTGGTCTAGAAATAGATACTCTATACAAGCTTAAAATCCAATTCGTCTGTACGAGTGACAGACTCGGATGTTGACTGGCGACCTTCAGCTTGGTCCAGGGAGAAAATTTATCGACTTTGCCTCCACTTTGCGAAGATTAATTGTTGGGCCTTCTCGTCCATGGTAGAGCTGATCAGCTCTTTTTGAGAAATGTATTTAAGGCCTTATGAAGTTGTGGCATACCATCCCGTATGATACCTCCAATTTTTCTTATTTTTCTTCGCGTGGCACGTTTAAAATGCCAATTTACAATAAGTCTTTTTTAAAATGTACATATATACTGGTTTTCGTTAGGAGCGACGTTTTGTTCGCTCCTTTTAACTAGAAACAAAGTTTTCTGCATGATGAACATGCCTATAGTAAATATCATCTGTATATAGTAAAAAAACCAATCGAATACATTTCTAATCTAGTTTAAACTTGCCTCCACACATCACGTGACTTTGCTATAGTATAGCGACATCAGAGCGCTCTACTGATGGATCGATCGACTATAGCTCGTATAGCAGAACACGTGAGTGAGTCAGTGAGCCCGCTGTGACCAGATACCACTGATACCAGCAATTTTGCGAGCAGCCTCTCTCGCGAATAACGCGTCTTTTTACCAGCGTCCAAAATGACGGTCATTTCCTGGACAACGCTCTCCTCCCCCGCGCGCCCCTGGCACTCCACGCAGTTGCTTCCGCGAGCATTCGCCGAGAACGAGACGAGTATAGCGCGAATAAGTGTGCGAAAGAGAAAGAGAGCGAGAGAGAGAGAGTGAGAAAGGGAGAAACAGAACACACCGACGGTTCTCGCACAATAAACACCGCGGCGGTCTCGGGAGAGCCTAGTCGGCCTCGTCGCGTAACATCTGCACGAAGCGGGTATTCCGGGCGGTCAGCAGAAAGGCGTGGATAACAGCGGCGCCGTGCACAACAGGACAAGTGTCTTTGGTGCGCGCAGATACTGCACATATTACTGGCGCGCGTGCGGACGACGGTTGTCGATGTCTCGCTGACCTGTTCTCTCAGCTTTCTCTCGGCCCTGCGTGGCGCGATGAATTATTGATTTGGCTGTAGAACTACCTCCGCGAGTGCTGCAGGAGGACCTTCTCCTCGGACGGACTCAACTTTAGTCACTTTCTCCGGTCTGCAGTGTACGAGTACAGTGTGTCTGTGTGCGCGTGTGTGTGTCTGCTCACAGCAGCGTAGCTCGGCCGCGACATGGCATCTCGCAGGTGAGTGAGCTTCTGGCTGATGCTTTTTTTCATTGGAACTTGTGAGGGAGAGCTTTCTTGCATCGCTTTGAAATATCCTCGTGAGATTTTCAAAGTTAAGAGATATAGAGGGCGAGCAAAAGGAGTCGCGGCTTTCCTCTCTCATGATGATCAGATGCTCAGCGGTGGTTGGGTTCGCGCTGCATCAGAGTATGTAAGAAGCCGCGAGTGGTTAGGTTTGTGTATACATGTATACTGCTGGGGCCTTCTTATTCTTTGAGCGTGTCGCACGCGACACTAGTAGATAAGTGACACACACGAGTGATATCGGCGTAAATGGCCAGTGATGCGCGTGCGCGGACCGATATTTTTAGTTTGGTCAGTAAAGTTATATATTTACTGTATCGCGTGCGACATGCTTAGGTACAGGAAAATATAAGGCCCCAGTGCTGTGCAGCCTATTAGGACAATAATTTCAACATGGCTGGCGAATTCTCCCAGGTAACAGCATATTACGAGCCAAGCGGTTGATATGTATATTTAAATTGAATGAATAAATTGTAGCACGTTCTTAAATGGACTTCTTAAATATGATGGCTGTGATTAAACTTTGACCAAACTGAGTTAAAATTAACATAGTGAGTTTAAATTATTATTAATATATGTAAAATCCTTTTTGAATAATTGTACTGCAGTATTAAATTTTCAAGAAAAAGTATAGACTTAGTCTTTTATAATCCAAAGAAAAGAGTAATCCTAATATAAATAAACGTTGGCAAAAATTACTTCATATTAGTAGAAAGACTAAGTTTTCCAAACCTTAAGAGAAATTATACATAAAGTAATATTATATAATATGATAAACAATGAGTGCAATGAATTCCCATAGTAAAAGAATCGCAAGAATTGTTAATTAATTTCGTTGCGTCTTCAATACTGTATTATATAATTATAACTTCAACTTTCTTGTCATATTATACGATGATGCAGCAGCACAATAAAACCATATTCTCGTCTTCCTGTACTTAATGTACTTCGCGTAAGATTGTGTTTTAAAAGGACCGGTTCTAATACTTGTGGCGGCTTTAAAATGACAACACACCGACTGATGGTGAGCTGCTATCTGGAAATTGTAGTTTCTTACGCATCTGTCTCGCGGCGCTACCGAACCCGTCCACTTCTGTGTAAATATATAAATATTTGATTGTATCCAGAGCATACTTTTTCTACTTAGTATAGATACACTTTCACGCGTTAATTAGTTAATGTTTGCATTACGATTCTTCACTGATTTTATGATGAGAAAAAGTAGAGATTATCGCGATTTCATACTTACCCAGTGTAATTTATCGTATATTTCTATACACAGTTGTAGAATATTGTAAAACAATTCCATTTGTTGCGAATACGCATCTACTCTTTTTTAATTTACTTGGATCTTTTCGCCGAGTTTCCCTTGTAACTTTAATAACGATTTTAACATATATTTAACTATTATGTTAAATATAAAGAAAAAACCGTTGAATAACCCGGAAAAGCGTCTACAATAAACGTCGCAACGCGCAAAAAAAAGAAATCCCCGATCTGACGCTCACAATAATATAATATACCAGTTATATACGCTCGGCTATACGGCCATCACGTATACGAGCCTCACTCGCGCATAAGTATTATAAGTAGGTACATTGAATGAAACGATCGCCAAACCAACAATAAGCAAGCAATAATTTTCTTGCTCTCACGTGCGCCCTTGGAAAGAGGCGCACATCGTAGTAAAACGCCACGGTCCACCTATATATGCGCGCGATGATGTGCGCGCCTCCTTCTCCTTCCTTCCGCGAAACCGCGCGCGGTATATCTCGTCCATACATTTTATACTCCTTTCATTCGGGCGCGCGAAGGCTCTTCGCACACACACGTAGATGTCCATCTCCGTGCGCAGCAGTAGGTAGTTCCACTTTCGCGGGCATCAGCTCTGGAGATTTTTCTCGTCATCTGGAAAATCTCTCTTCCTTTGCCGCAGTGCGCTCACCGAGTTCGGACGGCTGAGCTGACCCGGCCTTTTACGGCTCTCTGCGAGTGACGTATATGCACACTATATACTGCTGGTTTTCGCGCTCCCTCTGACCTCGTGCAGTGTGTGTATACATGTGTGCGTGCGGTGTGTGCACACGCAGGCGATAATCGATGCTCCAGTCGCGGGCTGTTGCTGCTGCGGACGGATGATTTCTGCTGCGGTGCATCATCAGTTATTCGCAAGGATCATCTCTCTCTCTCTCTCTCTCTCTCTCTCTCTCTCTCTCTGATTGTGGAACTCTGTAAAAGACGACTTTTCTGTGGCCTCCTATAAAGCGAAGGTTTGCGAACTTTTCTTTTTTTTGTGGCCTCGTTCTTTCTCGCTATTTTCCATCAGTGAGTTTTTTTTGCCGATGCACGATCGACTCTTTATAATGAAAGTAGTACCATTTAGAGTATAGTATCGTAAAAAACAATTGTCATTCCCAAAATGTGTCCGCATAGCATATATATATAACACAAACGTCGTATCATATATAAGGAAAATCCGAGGGAAAATCAATGCGTACAGTATATATACAGTTAATAATCCAACAGTATTGAATATCGCACAGAGCAGCTCATTATAATTTTTCATTAACAACAATAGCAATCAGTCCAAGAAGTCCCGGCTAACTCTCCGCGACACGGAGACGTCAATCAATATTCCAATCTGGCTGTTTACAAAACGCACCGCGAAGCAGCGCGCAAATCCCACGCAACTCCCTTTCTCGTCCTCCGCGCATACCTCGAAACTTATAGTAAACGTTAGTCACTCGCTTCTTTGGGATTTCCGCACCAAAAAACAAAATTTTCCTATTCTCGCTCATTGTTGTTCTCTCGCATTTTTCTCACTCTCAATTTTTACTGGGCGCGGCACAGGTATATATGTAAGACATGTAAGTATATGTAGGTATATGTGTATATATACAGGCGCGCGTGCGTGTGTGACATTGAGCCGCCGCTGCAAAAGGACTCAGTAGCACGCGCTGGATTTCCATTTTTCAGTGTCACGCGCGCGATTCTTATTATTTCGAGTAGCGCTCGGATGATTCTCGCGCCTGATTAGAAAACTGGTCGACTATGTGATGGTGCGGAATTGCGAATAGGTGTTATACAGTGCGGAGTTTGTATTTTATGTAACGGCCAATATGGCATGCACATACATTAAATGATGATTGCTGCTTGTTTTTCTTTTATTTTTTCATTTTTTCCTTCTCCCTCTCCTCCGTTTTTTTCGTTAAGATGAATTTATTTTTTTTGTACACGCTGTGCAGAGATTTCCGGGATACGGGGACCTTGGAGAATAAATTGGTCGTTTTAGCGTTGCGCTTTTATTGTTGAATTACGTTTTTCTTTTTAGCGAACGCCGATAACTCTTTGGGAATATACGCGACTGTCGTTGCGGATAATAAGGCTTGTACAATAATATAGTAATATACTTCCGTCTGCCGCTAAATGAGTTTCCGAGTGATAAAATACACTTCGTTGACTGCGAGACGACGTGATATTGTTAAACGGCGTAATACTGTAAAAGCGCGATATGAATGAAGATATATTATTAAATATACTTATACACACTCTCGATGTCTTTTCAGATGGTTCCACCCAAACATCACGGGCTTAGAAGCAGAACGTCTTTTAATGGAACGAGGATACGACAGCTCGTTCCTGGCACGGCCTAGTTCTTCTAATCCAGGCGACTTTACCCTGTCCGTCAGGTGAGTGTAGTTGCCATCCATTCATGTTACACCTCTACACCTCGATCGCAGTATTTACGATTCTCGTGGATATGAGTGTGAGTATATGATTCATCCTTTGTTGGGGTTCGCAGACGCAATGGTGAAGTGACGCACATAAAGATTCAAAACACAGGAGACTTCTACGATCTTTATGGGGGCGAGAAGTTCGCGACGCTCTCTGAACTGGTGCAATTTTATATGGAAAACGGCGGACAGCTGCGCGAAAAGAACGGCGAAGTCATTGAATTGAAGTATCCCCTGAACTGCGCCGACCCGACGACTGAGAGGTGAGTCAAAAGATTTATCGTCATTTTTTCAATCGATGCAGTTGCGGGAACGTTTCTGAATGCTTATAAGCGAATACTGGTTCTAGGTGGTTTCATGGCCATTTATCGGCTAAAGAGGCAGAAAGACTGATGCTGGAGCGTGGCAAGAACGGCTCGTTTCTCGTTCGTGAATCCCAAAGCAAACCTGGAGACTTTGTTCTGTCGGTGCGCACTGATGATCGCGTCACGCATGTGATAATTAGATTTCAGGTGAGCTTTGGAGAATATGTATATACACCAGTGGTTCTTTTTTTGTTTTTCAAATTCCAAGCGCTTCTTCTTCTTCTTCTTTATGCACAGGACAATAAGTACGACGTTGGCGGAGGAGATAAATTCGACAGCTTAAGTGACCTGATTGAGCATTACAAAAGAAATCCAATGGTTGAGACAAGCGGAAGCGTGGTGCACTTGAGGTCGGTATAATTAATCGCATTCAGTTATTGTAAACATGAAAAAGTTGGCGACTCGCATCAAGATTAATGTGAGACGATTAATTTAACGTTACTGCAGGCAACCATTCAATGCCACCAGAATAAACGCGAGTGGCATAGAAAGTAGAGTTAGGCAATTGCATAAGGAAAACGGCTGTTCGAATGGATGGCTCTGTTGGAATGGGGCGAATGGTGCAGATGACGAAGGAGCGGGTCGCGGAAAAGGAAAAGCTGGCTTTTGGGAGGAATTCGAGTCGCTGCAGCAGTTGGAATGCCGGCATTTGTTTTCGAGGAAAGAAGGCCTTCGACCCGAAAACCGAGCCAAGAATCGATATAAAAATATTTTACCTTGTAAGATGACAAACTCATTATTGCTTATCACTGGACTGTATGTATAATCCAGAATTTTAATGCGTTCATCTTCAAAATTTGCAGTCGATCACACGAGAGTGAAATTGAAAGATGTCGATCCGAACATTCCAGGATCCGATTACATAAATGCTAATTATATCAAGGTATTACTTATATGGAAATGTAGTTTTGATGCCATAAAATTATACTCGGGCTTGACTGAATGTAAATTTTAATTGTTGCAGAATGAAGAAGAGTCGGGCTCAGCAGGCAGCATAGATAATGGTCTGTTTAACAAATGCTACATCGCCACGCAAGGATGTTTACCAAATACCATAGCTGACTTCTGGCATATGGTCTATCAAGAAAATACTCGAGTGATTGTCATGACCACAAAAGAAATGGAGAGGGGAAAAGTAAGACAATAAATAAAAATATTGTCCTGCAATCACTGTAGATTGTGTTACTTTATTAACTAGCTTTCGTAACTAAATTTATTACAGAACAAATGTGCTCGGTATTGGCCTGAAGAGGGAGAAGTCAGCGAATACGGAGGTGAATGGAAGGTACGCGCACTAGGCCGCACATCGACAGCTGATTACACTTTGAGGGAATTCTTACTGCAAGGAACTAAATCCAGTTTTATGGAACCTAGGCGGATATATCACTATCACTTTCAAGTGAGAATAAACTTTTTATATTCCGTGTTTTGACCAAAAAACATATTTCAATATAATAAATACATGACTGTTCTAGGCGTGGCCCGACCATGGAGTACCTGCTGATCCCGGTTGCGTTTTGAATTTCCTACACGACGTTAATGCAAGGCAAGAATCCATCTCGGGAGCTACCTCGCCTGGTGGTCAAAACTCGTCTAGTGTCGGACCTATACTTGTTCACTGCAGTGCTGGCATTGGTAGAACTGGTACATTTATAGTTATAGATATGATCTTGGATCAGATTAAGAGACATGGTAATAGTCTTTATGTATTGTTAACACAGATGGTTAAAGCTCAAATCTGATTTATTATGCTCATTTATGTTTCAGGGCTGGATTGTGAAATTGATATTCAAAGAACAATTCAAAGGGTACGATCACAGAGATCAGGCATGGTACAGACTGAAGCACAATATAAATTTGTCTATTTAGCTGTTTTGCACTACATAGAAACTGTCTCGCAGCGAATGCAAGCTGAACAGGTAGATTCATTGATTTCCAAATTGAGAAATTTATTTTGAATGAGTATATAAAACATTGTTTGTTCCTATCCTAGAAATCACTTCAATTGGGACGAGAGTATACCAACATTCGGTACAAGAGTGAAGCTATCAACTCAAGTGAGACTCCACTCTCAACGCCGAACCCAGCTGCAATTTCAACAACAAGTTTCACTCTTCCCGCACCGATTAGCGGCATGAGGCCAAAGTAATTGAACTGTCAACTGTGTATGTATGTGTACGCGTGCGTCGTTCCAAAAGTCAAAATCCTCTACGACTATTCTTAGCTATGCGCTTCTCTTAGGCCTAAACCTAACCCGTAGAGGCACAATAACTGCGTATCGAAAAAACCGTCTGCCAGTCCTAAAACTCTGGTTTCAAAGGAACACAGGCCTAAGTTGTCTTCAAGTGATAAGTTGTTTCCTTTTTATACTCAAAGATATTAGCTAATTTAATGAGCTTTTACGTATGTTTGTTCGATTTAAAGAAAACATGTAAGGAGAAAATCTTGTGTGGCAAACTTACGTACGAGATGCCTTTTTTAAAATAATGAGAAATTTAAATGTTACAAGAAGAGGATGGAAAAAGATTTTATTGCTTTTTATGAACTCTGTGTCTCCCGAAATTTATTATAATGACGATAATGGTCTTCCCTAGTTAGAAAATTCTATTGAGAACAGTGAAGAAATTTTTTTTATTTTCTGAGCAGAATTAATTTATACCTATTATTATAGATAAAAAGTTTAAAAATTAATCAATTGTAAACAGAATGTTAACTTGAATTTTTTGAAACCAACTCTATTATTGCATGGTTAAATAAAACAGAATCTAACATGAATGCTAATCTTATTGAATTGCTAAGCAGTTTTAAATAATATATAATTCATATAGATTTTAAATTGAAACAGCAGAATATAATCTAAATACCATGTTAAAGCAAAATTGTTTTTTTTTTTTTTTTTATTAATAATATAGCTACCATGGTATGATTATACCTGTTAGCACTAACCAAAAACTTCTATGAAGCAATTAATGTTTGATTGGATTATAAACGGTTTTCAGTCAAATATTCTATCCAGGGTTGATCCTGCATGAGGTCGCATAATATATTAAAATATCGTATAAATATAAAAATATATATCATTTATATGAGGAGGTGATCGCACTGAGCTAAAGTTCAGAACATTGCACTTCTTGATAACGTCACAATCGGTGCAATGAGCCTTTCGGAAGCTGTGAAGATATAGCACGTCGCTGGCGGACTGTCACTGGTGTCGTGAGAATCAAAAAAAAATAATAATAATAAAGAGGATATTAGTTTTAGAACGGAGAGTGGACGATTGCTCTTTCGAAAATAGCACGTCGATATGTTGGGAATCGTTGAAAAATAATAATGAAGCCAAAAATGTACAATTAATATTTGCAAAGTATCTTAAGAAATTGAATATAAAACGAGTACTTTTAAAATCTTGAAAAATTGAATCAGTTTTAAAATTTTTAAATTCTATATGATATATCACGTGCCGTCATTGCATTTCTACTTAATATTGTAATAATTTTAATAATGATACAGAATAATTCCAGTACTTTTGAAAAGTTTGATGATTGAGTTTGTCTGGATATTTTTCAAGGTCTTAAAAACTGTTTTGCACAAAAATTTGCGAATAAAAATTGAATAAAGTGTTAGGTTGGTGATATTTTTACAAGTATGCATAGCAATTTTTATTTGTTTAGGGACTCGAAATATTCTGTTCGTTCTAATTGTAGTTCGAGAAAAACGATCGCGTTGTTATATTTTATTTTTTAGAAATCGTGATGTTTATAATCTAATTTATTTTCTTTTTTTTTAGTTCGTACACTCTTCAGCTTTTGCGTCTTTTGATAGAAAAAAATATTGCGATAAATTAATATGCCAAAATGGCCAAATTCTAATAAGATTTATTATGTATTGCCGATAAACAAGAATTATTTGCTGATGAAATAAAAGTCTTATGATTTTTTAAATGAAAGTTGTTTTGTGTATTATATTTTGTACCTTATGCCTTTTTGGTCTGTTATTACATAAAAATTGTAATAATTATGTACATGTCTTTTGTCAATTTATTGAAAAAAAATGAACAACTTAAACGTATGGATCATAATCTAAAGTACTGACTTAGTGTATATAACTGAGTATCATTTAACAAGTTTGATTTTTGTTGGAACTACTTTATCAATAGGTTTCACTTCTCCAAACCTCTGTTTGCGCTTTTCTATTTTGTCATCTAGTTCGGCCTGAAAAATGAATAAAATATATAGTTAATATTTTTAGAACATTAATTTCTGTCTCTTCAAAATTTAACAATTCAACAAATATTACCTTGTCCAAAAGAGTCGAAACGTTAGTTCCAAACCTTTCTGCTCTTTTCTTCAGTACTTCATAGGATGTGTGGACTGGTGCGCTTTTGATTGATGCTGCTGATTTGCTGCTATTATTGGTTGTATTATCTGATGTAATGTTAAATCTTGCTGCGCGAGCTTCCTTTCTTGCAGTTTCTGACAAAGGTACACCGAATTTTTTAGCCCTCATCTCTAGTCGCTAAACAGAATTAATTATACAAATTGTTACAAATTCCAAACTAGATATTTATATTAGGTGAAATTGAAAAAGTTACATTACCTCATTGGTGCTAAGCTCAGATAATTTTACAACCTTTTTCTCTGGCTCTTCTTTTTCTATTTCTTCTTTGCTTGCTTCAATTTTTTTCTCTGTATCAACTTTGATCTCCTCAATTATATTCTTTCTGTTCAGTATAATTTTCTTTGCAGCAGTGTTGTTCTCGTCTGTGGACAGTTTTCTCTTCTCTGATGTAGCTTGTGAATCAGGTTTTGTAGCTAACTCTTCAGTCTCTATTTCTTCATCCTAAAAATTAAAAGTTGCTCTTTTAATGATCATGAATTTCTTGGAATTATGGATGTAAATTCAAAAACTTGGATAAACTTACCCCCAATACTGCATCTTCGTCCAAGATTTCATCGGTCGTTTCATCAAGAGATAGCGATGAATCTAGAAAGCAACACAGGGTTTTAAAAATTGACTTTGACAGATAAAATTATAAATACACAGAATAAATAAAATACATACCATGAATCGCTAACTGAAGACGTTCTACTAACTCATTCTTGTTCCCAGTAATTGGCAATCCCCTCTGTTTCAACTCAGCCTTCAAATCAGCGACCTATGGAAAAAAAAATGATCATCACTGTTTACAATCAACTACAATAATTCATTATTTATTTTTAAACAACAATCGATACTACTCCAACTGTAAACTACAAAACATTATAAGCCGCTAAAGCACATGCATAATATTTTGAGGTTAGCTCTGAAAAAAAACCCCATAGACTCACCTTCATTTTGGATAGTTCGGGCAAATTTTTCTCGTACGAGGAGTCAGCCATTCTACCAATATGTCCTTCGATCTTGATAAACTACAAAGCCACTTGTATTCAAAACAATTATATGCTTATGCGTCTGTACGATAAAATGAAAAAAAAGCACTCAGTTCTCCGCTCCTCGAGAACAAACAATCACAAACTGGTCACTTCGTTGGAAGCCGCCTAATATATAGTTGCAGTTGTAATATGGGGGGCGACGCTTGGTAGGATCAATCGATAAGCCGACGGTGTTGCTGCACTTTTTGTACACAAAGGATCAACGAGTACGAATTCGAACGAACTACTCAACAATCGCGTGGAATGATTCGAATCGCTTCAGCACTTCTCGCTCGAGATGATGCTTTTCCGAGTGACTTACTTCAACTGCACCGAGAGCTATCACGCGTGTACTCAGTAGTGTGCAGAGTGTGCTATACTGTGTCGTCCACACAGAAGAGAAATATAAGGTCGTCCATTAGCAACATCGCAACTCCAGCCAGCGCCGAGCCGGGGGAAAGTCTGGTTTTCACGAACTAATGGCGTTGCAGCGTCGGCCTAACCTTTTATACGCTTAGTCGTCATTGGTCGAATGCACAAGAACTCTTGGACAACATTCAACCGAACTACCAATCCATTCATGAAGATTTTATTATATACACATAGCTATAGATATACTTACATATACTAATGTATCTTGTCTATAGCCATCTGCCCAGTCTGCCGCGTAAAAATATTCGTCGCAAAAGGTAGGTTCACAACGAAGTGTCAGAAGAGAGAGACAAGACTAGTAATAAAAGTATTGCGTGCATCTGACAAGGACGGAAATAAAACAGTGGAGATATGTATGTACACTGTATGTTTGTATGCAAAATACTTGGCGAACAGTCATACAGGTCCTGACGTGCCGTAGGATATGTAAAAGAAGCAATCACTAAAATTGCAGGAGGCCGTTTTGTTGTTTGCTGGAATTCTTTGAAGGGTATGAAGCAGCTTGACAAGGAGCTAATTGAGAGGAACAAAGTTACATCATGAAGTGTTTTAGTCTGCATCAGTGTTTTAGTTTATTTTGCGTTTTAATTGTGATTAGCGGTGTCCTATGCACTGACAATATTTATGAACAAATTTCAAGCTATGTGTGAGTATTTCTCTACATTTATTTTGATTTTTAGTTTCCGTGTGACGTTTTGATATTGAGTTATACAAATTGCTCTATAAATAGTTTGTTCTAATTATATGCACTCTTATTTACATGCATTTATCTATTTAATTATCTATTTAAATACAGACAAGATTCAGAGTACGTTGATCCAAGTTCATTGTACTATGACAGACAGTCACAAACTGTTAAAGCACCAAAAGTGCACCGGATGAGCCATGGACACAGTGATGAAAATGAAATGTGAGTACAGAAGATGCATTGACAGCAAAGGATAATTTTTACTTTCTCTATATTTATAAATCTATTTATGCAACTCTAGAGTACTAAGGAACACAGATAATCACTATCGTCACTGTGAGGATAGGTCTTATCAAGTTTTTGCTAGAAGAGTTATAAATATACTCATTTCAAAAGCTAATTTAAAGGTAATCCTTTCCATGATTAATTTTAAAAAATTTCTTGATATCAAGGTCCTAAATATATTAATTTAATTTATAGGTAGACAATGGTATGGCTACTGGACAAATAGACATAGAGGCAACTGTCGAAGAACTAGAACTTCTTAGAAGCTTTGGGGAAGGGTATAGTTCAATTCGACAAGTTGATGCCATAATTGCTAATGCCATACGAGCCCCAGAAATAAGCTTGTTTGATGAGGCTTTGAACTTTACAGATAGAGTTGCCATGTATATTTATCAACATGTAGGTTTAAACAGATTGAACACATTTATTTATTATTATCTATAATTACCATTTATTTACCTATTTTATTACTTTCAGAGGATAATATTTGCATCAATACTTTTGATTACATTTGTCATAATTATTGCTCTCAAAGTACAATGGACAAGATTTAGAATAATGATCTTAATTTTTGACATCATGATTATAATAAGCTTCATGCTTACTTGGTGGGAACTGCTTCAGGTAGCAATATTTCTTGTTATATATGTATAGTTTTATTATGAACATTTAGTGATGTTAAATTTTTGTTTTTAGGAAGCTGAAATTAAATTAACAGCTCAACAACGTGTATATTCAGCAATTCCTGATGAATGTCGTCAAGGCCAAATCGGTTTTTTCAGTTCAGTATTGTTATTTTTTGGTGAGTATTTTTAACACAGATTTTCACAATAATATTTTTGCAAAATAATAGAATTTGAAATAATACACATATTTCAGGCTTTGGTAAAGGGGATTGTCTCAAATACTTTGAAGCAGTCATGACTGATCCAGTATTAAAAGTCACGCCGCTACATGCTTTTTCTGTTATGTCTACTAAATTTTTCTTCCATCCACTTGCTATGGCTGGTCATTACTTATCCGATTTTATTGAAAATATTACTCGTAAGTTTTTTTTTAAAATGTTTACAAAAATCAAAGAAAAAAAAAGAATTTAAAACAATTTAATTTTATTAAATTAATTTTCTTTTGTAAATTTTAGGTCCATTGCCTTTCCCATTTAATCATATAGCAAAACTATTATTAGTTTTATTCATGCCAAGTCTTTTGGGAACACTGCTTTTTGTTTCTATTGGAGGATCAATGGGAGTCAGATTAGGACCTTTTATTCACCTTTATCTTCATGGAAGACAATCAGCACCACCATCTGAGTCTTTAGCTAACAGTGATAGACAGGCAATTGAAGTCCTTCGATCCGTATGTTATTTCATAAATTATTTCGTGTATAAAAAAATAGTTTTAAATAAAATATTAAAATTGATATTGATTTCTAGGAGATTCGAGAAGTTTCTGTGACTTTAGCTGAAGTAAAGCCAGCTTTAACTGATAAAAAGAATTCACCACAAAAAGTCAAAGAAACTATTCAGATTGAAAAAGTTGAACTCAAAAAGGTTGTCAAACCCGAACAAGACAGTGATACAAATAGTGATGAATGTCCAGAAGTACGAGAGTTTGAAAAAATATCTAAAAAGAAACTTGAAGATGAGATGAACGAATTAAGTGATATAAAATTAAATAAAATAGAAAAATTGGAAGCGGAAGAACAGGAAAGTAGAACTCAAACAGAAGTGAAAAGTAAATCGTCGTTAGACATTGTAAAAAAAGATAATTGATCAGATATTATTGTAAAGTATTTTTTATACTGTTATTTATATGCTTGGCATAATATTTTTATACGGCAAAGGTAATTTTTTTACTTCAATGTTGGAGCATTGTATGTACAAAGTAATATCGAATTACCATAATTTATTTTATACAAATATTGGCATCAACGCTTTGAGTGCTAAAGTACCTATGGGTCGTGGATTTTAATGAATAACTATTAATGCGTTCTGCCAGTAAGATTGTGCGTTGTTTATTAACAACAGTATAATATATAAATGACAAAAATATTATATAGAAATACTGGGATTTAAACGTGTAGCTTAAATAACAAATTTAATATTTTTGTTTAAAACGTACTATTTTTGCCTCAGTATCTGGGACAAATCATTCAATTTTATAGTTAGCACTTGAAGCGTTAAAATAATTTTATACAATAATGTTACTATTTTACTCGAATTTATATGTTAGAATTTGTATTAAATCGCAGGATAATGCGTACAAATCACGCCCTATTTATAAAATATTATTGTTAATTAGATCTCAGAATTAGAGCGGTTGAAAAGTGGATGTATTTTCAACAATAAAATTGTCTTTTTCAAAAAATTATACGTGTTATACTGCATTCGAATGTATCATTGTTAAATTTTTATACAATTTTATCGTAAAAAAAAGCGTAGTGTAATTTCAATCTAATACTACACTGTAAGTATTATTTACCTAAGAAAGTATCTGAAATCAGCGCATGCGTTGCCGCGGACCGTTACAATTACAATTCTTGTAAAAACCGTCTTGAAAACCGTCACCGATTGTATATCCTCTAAATTGAAGCATATCAGCCCTATCTACTATCTGACCGTCACCCGTACAATCCTGACGGATGAATTCAGAGCACCATCGAGGAGGGGATTAAAAGGCAAAACAAAATATGTATGTATACCCGCAGCCTACCGTGTATAGCAGTCTCTTGGGAGAAAAATACATCCAGAGTCCAGAGCAGCTGCGCACGTCGCGCGCGCGCAGTCGAATAACAAGCATATATCAGCCGTTCTCGTGTACACATATACCTATACGGACTGATGCTTGCATATCTGTATAAGCTACCTACTCACTTGTCCATCAGTAAAAACAGTGCGAAAAAAGGAAGAAAACAGCGCCTCCGAAACCGAAAAGGCGCATCGCGCGCGCGACATCCAAGTCGATGTAAACAGTGCGGGAAACCCGCGTGGAGAGGAAAAATATAGCTGCATCAGTCGACTGTACACAGCGAGGCGTATGGTGGAAGAGGAGGAAACGGCAGTGAGAAGAAGGTCGCTAAAAACGCATTGCGAAGTAGAGCTGTTTTGCTGATGTTTCTTACACGAGAAGGTCTTCTTATTCCTGGATTCCAAGAGGTTTGCAGGCGATGTTGACGAGGTTTTAGTTGATTATCGCTATGCAGTCGATGATCGAATGTACGTTGAAGAAGATCAGCGCGAAGACGAAGACGGCGACGTTGACGAAAGTCTCGGTGATGAGGTTGTTTTCATGCCTATATTTGTGTCTGTGTATATTTTAATGTGTGGCTCGTTTTTGAGAAACTTATGAAAAAAGTTGTTGGTTTTGTTTGTAATTCATAGTACATAGGATGAAGTAGTTCTGAATGAGGTTAATTGCTCGATAATCAGCCTGTTTCTTTAGCTAATTTTCTGAGAGAGAATATTACATACCTATACATAGAGTGTTTTACCTATACATACAAAACATAATCGAAAGTAGTAAAATCTGAAGATCAACTGATAAAAAAAGTATTCATTCTATGACTTTTCTATCACAAATAATAAGGGGGCATTGAATACGTTTTATACGCAGATATAATAAATACTAACAACAATAAATTTACCCTCTGCTCCGAAATTGTAAAATATCGGATATACTTTTCTGACTCCAAAAATTGCAAGCTATAATTTAATATCTTTGCGCGGTAGTCAGCTATAAGTAAATATAGCATTCGTCAACGAGATCATAGAGAAAAACAAGAAGTATGCGTTTTCACACCACCTGTGAGTTTGGGGATAATATGTTTTGATAAGTCGAGAAAGCCTAGTGGATGCATATTTTTTTCGCCAAAACCCGTTGACGAACGCTATTCAGTCAGCCAGCTTCCGCGCAAAGACAGCAACAAGAACTGTGACCTATATCTGATTTTTTCTGATTCAGAAAATTAGCCGATTTTCTAAAAGAGAGCGAAAAGCGGGGGTGACTTTAACGCTGTATATCTATATCTAAATTTGTTTACATTTAACGTTAAACGTATACATGCAAGTAGAGTTAAACTCAAATATAATAACTTTTATCGAAATTCTTGAAAAATGAATTTGTGATTATTTCACGTGTATATTTCACGAATGTCATTAAAAGTTTTTCTAAGATAATGACAAAGTCCTGTTGTCTAAGTTTTACTATCTATTATCCAAGTTTTACTATATATTCACATTCCAGTAAAAAAGGTTTGTGTTTCTCTGAATGAGATTATCATACAAAAAAAAGGAAAAATTGACTACTTGTTGCTTGAAATTTGAGTGAAAATTAACATTAATGCTCCTACATTACTATACTGATCGTTTTTTAATGTGTAAGTAAAACATGAGTATTATTAAGCATCTGTACTACTAATTCTTCAAGCCAGATCACTGTAATAACAGTAGTTCATGAGTAACCAAGAATTGCCACACTGATTCATTGCAACAAGATCTACAAATTATAGTAATAGTCTAATAAACTCGGTTGAAAAAAAAGTTACAAAAAAATAAAAGCTACCAATTCAAATTTGTCCGCGAAAAAAGAACTAACTGAAAATCTGATGCATTATGCCTTTTTGCAGAGCCAGCAACAGCAGCAGCAGCCTCGTCGGCTCTAAAGGGTAGAGTCAGTTGCGCCAGGGTTTGGCCATCCAGTTGCACTCGCTTCGTTTTCTGGGGATTTATACGTTCTCGGCAGCCACTACGTACCCGCTTGATGCAGAGCCGAGTGAGCGCCGCCACGTCAGGGCTGCCGCAACATGCAACAGGAAGGAACTCCGAAGTTCCTCAAGTTTCACCAGGGCAGCGTCAGGGGCGTTGCGTTCAGTCCCCGGGTACTTGTGTGACTATTATTGTATATGTATACATAGATTTATACACACGAGCGCAAGCGTTTGTGCTGATTATATGAGTGCTCTCTCGGCGCGTGTTATGTCACGAGAGCGCGTTCTCCTTTTTTCTCGCGAGCGCTATGATCCGCCGGCCTTCGACAATATGCAGCGGAGAGACGATTGCACTAATACTGCACGTGCCGCTTTGCGGAAGCTTTTTTATGTTACGCATTTTGCACGCGCGTGTGCAGTTTTTTTGTTTTACGAGAAAACGACATAAAATTAAATAATGTAGGAGTTATTATTTTGTTAATCTTTACAACGTACTTTTTTCAAGTGAATTGAGAATTAATGGTTGTAAATTGATTTGTCTCAATCGATGATTATCTGTGAAAAATATTATGTAAGATTTTTATACAGATAGTTCTCTTTGTTATTGAGTCACTTTGTTAAATTTTTTGCTACTTGAATAATCAGATCAATTTTTTTCTGTCAAATTCCCTCTTTTAAAGGGACTTAATGACGTGCGCACTAATGATTATTCTTTAATACTCAATAATTGAAAACATTTTACTTAATTTTCATAACAGTATGTAGTATAAACACGCCCTCCTAAATACAATGCGGGCTAATTTATATTCAATTTTATTATACAGGATAGATACCTCTTCTGCTCGGGCGGTTACGATGGAAAAGTCAACTTATACTCGGCACTTCGGATGGAATTGCTTATGTGTTATCAGATAACACCGATGACACAAGTTAAGAATGTTAACGCTGTGCGTTTCACCTCGGATGGTTCAAGGGTAATATAATTTTAAAACTATTTCCTGTAAAACAATTTACTTTGATTATAAATCATTTGCTAATAGTCTGTTGAAATTTCAAAAGTGAATCTAAATACAACATTCTGAAAATCTTGCAGGTATTAGCAGCGACGAATACTCGGAGGTTGGTTGTGGTAGACGTGGAGCGGGGCGAACAACTTTTGTCCTACGACAACTGCGCTTTTGGAGGGAGAGATCGAACGGGCTTAGCGACCGATCCTTCTGGGCCAAATCTAGCTGTCTCTGTAGCTGCTAACGGTAAAGGTTTGACTCTCGTCGACCTTCGGATGCCACTGCCTTTAGATTTTGTTTATGACGTGTGTATATAAACTAAAACTTACAATTAAATCTGATACTGATAAAACTTCGTGTATATAAAAGAATTATGATTTTCTTTTTTGTTTCAGTTACATGGGTCCACCATCAGAGATATTTGTTTTTTACCTACAACATGGCCCTGGCAAAACTCGATACTGACAGGCGGAACTGATGGTACTTGTAAAATCTCTTCACCCGACGGACGAGTTTTGTACGCTTTTCAAACTGGACACTCCATCAACTCAGTCTGTATCACTCCTGAACCATATTGTCGAAGTGCTGAAGATGGGTTTTACAGTAAATAATTCTTGAATACCTTCAGTTTATATTTATAAAAATGCCACCGTACGCGTCTGTACTTCTCGGCCATTAAAGTCAATTTAGGTATCAGCCTATAACAAAAGATTTCTATCATAATTTTCTAAATGATGATATCCATCTTTTGAATCAATTTAATTTGAAATTATAACAATTTAAAAATATATATAATCTCTAATTAAGCATAATAAAGACATATGTATATGAATCTATCTTTATCCTTAGCCAGTTATGTTGTCTATTTTCTATCTTTTTTCTTCAATTATACAAAAATAAACTGCAAAGTTCTCTATATTTAATTTTTCTTATACCAGGTTTGATCATGAGTGGTGGCGATCTTGTTTCGGCCTACGTTCCAGACTCTGGGATTCAGGAACTTTTGAAAGAACACAAGGACTTTCCGGTATGGAAACTGCGCTACACTTCAAATGGTAGCACCTTATATTCCGTGTGCGACGGCGGTATTTTAAGAAGATATAGGCGATATCCTGATAGGCACGAATATCTCGGTGAGGTATACCGACACAAAGGCGATATTCAAGACCTGGACATTTCACCTTATGATGAATGTATCCTTTTTTACGAAATTATTTTTCTATTTCATATCTTCAATATGATTATATTGAAAAATTGATAGATTCATATTGTATACCTAAAATAATTACTGTAAAGGCTTCGGTATTATTAGAAGCATTTATTCCTTAATAATAGTTCGACTAGATATTGTAACCGCCTCAAAAGATCGAAGCGTTGGGGTGCTATTGCTCGGGCCACCGAATCATGGTTTTACCGAATACACTGAGCTCACCTGATGAAAGAAAGCTTTGCAATTCCGTCCCCAATCGTCATGTTCGGCGTAAGGCGCTATAGCAGCAGACAAAGATTACGATATAATAACGACGCATACAATCGTCCCGTCGATGCCGGCGTCGCAGCAGTCAAAAGACTGCGACGACGTCGGAAGAGACTTATTTATATTTTGTACAAAGTTTAAGACATTGTTATTGTTATCATTTTACGAAAAATATTTATGAGAAAATTTAAGATAAATGAAAAGAAGAATTCTACGAAATAAGACGAGCGAGAAGCATACAAAGGAAACTTAAGTCATATAGTTACATTGTATTTAAACAGGATATCCATTTATTTTAACAAAGATTATTATTAACAAGTCGTGTGTTTAGTTTTATTCAATCTCATCTATATTTGTAACTGATGCGATACAACTTTTTTTTCTTTGAGGGGAAATCGGAGCTATAGCTTCGCAAATCCGCCACGGGGTATTTAGTATTTCAAATGCCAAAAAAAAACTAAAAGTCGGATTGACATTTTCTTTTGGTAGAATGATTCACTAATCTCAAACCTATGGCGCTCTGCTCATTAAATTGATGAAAATCCAAATTATCAAAAGTTGGTAGTAAAATTAGATGTTAATGTTAGCGTTGTCATCGCGTGAACACGCGTAAACACCCGCTCGTATTTCACAACTTTTACAAAAACTAAAAGTCCGATTGGTATTTTCTTTCTGTAGAACGATTCCCTAAACTCAACACTATGGCGCTC